>CAUJRU010002793.1:57500-64881 GCA_963277665.1 Viscum album | reverse complement strand
GTCTGCTTAAAAGCTGCCTCATGGCGGTTGAGTTCCTACGGAATGTGAGATGTGGGAGGCACGGCGGGATGGGGGTTTCCCTCCTCATCCCCTGACGTTCCTACCTTTTTCCTCACTGGTGGGATGTGGGGGGTATGGGTGGGATTGGGTTGTTTCCCCGTCCTGTCGTACCCACCTTTTTCCTCACCTTTCATGGAGCGTTGCGGGTCGGGCTTTGCTTAAAATCCACTGATTGTGGTTGAGTTCTTGCAGATGTTGGGATGTGGGAGGCATGGTGGGATTGGGTTCCTTTGTCGTCCCTTGCTGTACCGCCTTTTCCTCACCTTCTCTGGAGCGTTGTGGAATTTTGGTAGTGGTTCAAGCGCGAAACTGTCGGTATCACCAGGATGCGAGAGCGTGCTCCTAAATTTCTCATTCAGTGATATTCCATGCGAACCATAGCAAGCTGCCTTGGGCAATGATTGGTGGGAGTGCTTTGCTCAACGCATTGTCGGGGCCACGTGCGAGTTATTTGGGTCCTAAGAAACTCACACCAACAGGGTAACGATTTCCATGGTTCATTATTGGACAAGTTGGGGTGCCTTCCTCCTCAGTCATGCCTTGGGTGATGATGTTCATAAGGGTGGCTTGAGAATGTGTATCTACTGTTTCTGCAAGATACACGAGCGTCATGCAGAGGTGATGACTAATTAAGGGGAAACATGTCGATTTGGGAAGAGATGGTTCGGGCTTGTGTTGGGGTCTGAGTGGTCTGCTCAGTCATACCTCAAACATTGCAGATGTGGTTGGTGATGGTACCCGGTTGATCTTTCCATTAGTCATATTATTGTCTCAAAGATCAGGCTGTGCATGTACGAAGGACAAACTAATCGAATGGAATTGAATGCTCGGGACGACGGTTTGGGCTTGTGTTGGGGTCTGAGTGGTCTGCTCAGTCATACCTCAAACATTGCAGATGTGGTTGGTGATGCTACATGGTTGATCCTTCCACTAGTCATATGCCTGTCTCAAAGATCAGGTCCCGCATGTAAAGGACAAACTAATCGAAAGATGGTGATACTGTGACGGGTCTCATTAAATCAGTGCCAGGGCTGACTTTCTCCTCGGTTATACCTCAAGCGAAGAATCCCCAGGTGGGTGAGCTCCACCTTGAAGACCCTCACTTGTCCCTTTGGAGTTCTCCCTGTTGGTAGTGGAATTTTGTTGGTGCTGATGTACGGGCCCCGTCTATATGCTTGGGTTGAATTCTCTCGCACAATTTTGGTTTCGGGTTCCAAGGGCTTGCTAAAAAGACGATGCGATACTAGACAGATATAACTTGGATGGGATGATGATAGATGAGCATGGTTGGTGTCCTGGTTCTTGGTTAAAAGTTTCGCAACGGTGGTTGAGTTCTTTTGAATGGTGGGATGTGGGGGGTGCGGCGGGACATAGGGCCTCTGTTCCTGTCATGACTCCTTTTCCTCAACGTCCCTGGAGCGTTGTGGGTTCGTCTGCTTAAAATCTGCCTCACGGCGGTTGAGTTCCTTCGGAAGGTGGGATGTGGGAAGCATGGCGGTGGGACGCTGTAATTCCTTTTCCTCACCGGTGGGATGTGGGGGGCATTGGAAAGAATGGGTTTTTGCCCAGTCTCATGCCGTGCCCGCCTTTTTCCTCACCTTTCATGGAGCGTTGCGGTTCGGGCTTGCTTAAAAGGCCACCTGTTGGTGGCGGAGTTCCTTGGATGGTGGGATGTGGGAGGCATGGTGGGTTGGTGTTCCTTTGTCGTCCCTCGACGCTCCTGCCCTTCCCTCGCCTTCTCTAGAGCAGTGCGGCTTTGCTTGCTTAAAAGCTGCCTCAGGGTGGTTGAGTTGCTGCGGATGGTGGGATGTGGGGGGCGCGGCGGGATTGGGTTTTTGCCCCGTCCCCTGACGTGCCTGCCTTTTCCTCCCCGTCTGTGGAGCATTGCGGGCTGGGTGCTTAAATACCGCCTCACGGTTTGTGGGATCCTGTGGATGGTGGGATGTGGGCGGCGCGGCGGGACATAGGACCCCCGTACCTACCATGACTCCTTTTCCTCGACGTCTCTTGAGCGTTGCTGGTTCGTCTGCTTAAAAGCTGCCTCATGGCGGTTGAGTTCCTACGGAATGTGAGATGTGGGAGGCACGGCGGGATGGGGGTTTCCCTCCTCATCCCCTGACGTTCCTACCTTTTCCCTCACTGGTGGGATGTGGGGGGTATGGGCGGGATTGGGTTGTTTCCCCGTCCTGTCGTACCCACCTTTTTCCTCACCTTTCATGGAGCGTTGCGGGTCGGGCTTTGCTTAAAATCCACTGAGTGTGGTTGAGTTCTTGCAGATGTTGGGATGTGGGAGGCATGGTGGGATTGGGTTCCTTTGTCGTCCCTTGCTGTACCGCCTTTTCCTCACCTTCTCTGGAGCGTTGTGGAATTTTGGTAGTGGTTCAAGCGCGAAACTGTCGGTATCACCAGGATGCGAGAGCGTGCTCCTAAATTTCTCATTCAGCGATATTCCATGCGAACCATAGCAAGCTGCCTTGGGCAATGATTGGTGGGAGTGCTTTGCTCAACGCATTGTCGGGGCCACGTGCGAGTTATTTGTGTCCTAAGAGACTCACACCAACAGGGTAACGATTTCCATGGTTCATTATTGGACAAGTTGGGGTGCCTTCCTCCTCAGTCATGCCTTGGGTGATGATGTTCATAAGGGTGGCTTGAGAATGTGTATCTACTGTTTCTGCAAGATACACGAGCGTCATGCGGAGGTGATGACTCATTAAGGGGAATCCTGTCGATTTGGGAAGATGGTTGGGGCTTGTGTTGGGGTCTGAGTGGTCTGCTCAGTCATACCTCAAACATTGCAGATGTGGTTGGTGATGCTACCTGGCTGATCCTTCCATTAGTCATATGCTTGTCTCAAAGATCAGGTTGTGCATGTACAAAGGACAAACTAATCGAACAGAATTGAATGTTCGGGACGACGGTTTGGGCTTGTGTTGGGGTCTGAGTGGTCAGCTCAGTCATACCCCAAACAATGCAGATGTTGTTGGTGATGCTACATGGCTGATCCTTCCACTAGTCATATGCCTGTCTCAAAGATCAGGTCCCGCATGTAAAGGACAAACTAATCGAAAGATGGTGATACTGTGACGGGTCTCATTAAATCAGTGCCAGGGGTGACTTTCTCCTCGGTTATATCTCAAGCGAAGAATCCCCAGGTGGGTGAGCTCCACCTAGAAGACCCTCACTTGTCCCTTTGGAGTTCTCCCTGTTGGTAGTGGAATTTTTTTGGTGCTGATGTAGGGGCCCCGTCTATATGCTTGGGTTGAATTCTCTCGCACAATTGCGGTTCCGTCTTCCAAGGGCTTGCTAAAAAGACAATGCGATACTAGACAGATATAACTTGGATGGGATGATGATAGATGAGCATGGTTGGTGTCCTGGTTCTTGGTTAAAAGTTTCGCAACGGTGGTTGAGTTCTTTTGAATGGTGGGATGTGGGGGGTGCGGCGGGACATAGGGCCTCCGTTCCTGTCATGACTCCTTTTCCTCAACGTCCCTGGAGCGTTGTGGGTTCGTCTGCTTAAAATCTGCCTCATGGCGGTTGAGTTCCTTCGGAAGGTGGGATGTGGGAGGCATGGCGGTGGGACGCTGTAATTCCTTTTCCTCACCGGTGGGATGTGGGGGGCATTGGAAAGAATGGGTTTTTGCCCAGTCTCATGCCGTGCCCGCCTTTTTCCTCACCTTTCATGGAGCGTTGCGGTTCGGGCTTGCTTAAAAGGCCACCTGTCGGTGGCGGAGTTCCTTGGATGGTGGGATGTGGGAGGCATGGTGGGTTGGTGTTCCTTTGTCGTCCCTCGACGCTCCTGCCCTTCCCTCGCCTTCTCTAGAGCAGTGCGGCTTGGCTTGCTTAAAAGCCGCCTCAGGGTGGTTGAGTTGCTGCGGATGGTGGGATGTGGGAGGCGCGGCGGGATTGGGTTTTTGCCCCGTCCCCTGACGTGCCTGCCTTTTCCTCCCCGTCTGTGGAGCATTGCGGGCTGGGTGCTTAAATACCGCCTCACGGTTTGTGGGATCCTGTGGATGGTGGGATGTGGGCGGCGCGGCGGGACATAGGACCCCCGTACCTACCCTGACTCCTTTTCCTTGACGTCTCTTGAGCGTTGCTGGTTCGTCTGCTTAAAAGCTGCCTCATGGCGGTTGAGTTCCTACGGAATGTGAGATGTGGGAGGCACGGCGGGATGGGGGTTTCCCTCCTCATCCCCTGACGTTCCTACCTTTTTCCTCACTGGTGGGATGTGGGGGGTATGGGCGGGATTGGGTTGTTTCCCCGTCCTGTCGTACCCACCTTTTTCCTCACCTTTCATGGAGCGTTGCGGGTCGGGCTATGCTTAAAAGCCACCGAGTGTGGTTGAGTTCTTGCAGATGTTGGGATGTGGGAGGCATGGTGGGATTGGGTTCCTTTGTCGTCCCTTGCTGTACCGCCTTTTCCTCACCTTCTCTGGAGCGTTGTGGAATTTTGGTAGTGGTTCAAGCGCGAAACTGTCGGTATCACCAGGATGCAAGAGCGTGCTCCTAAATTTCTCATTCAGCGATATTTCATGCGAACCATAGCAAGCTGCCTTGGGCAATGATTGGTGGGAGTGCTTTGCTCAACGCATTGTCGGGGCCACGTGCGAGTTATTTGGGTCCTAAGAAACTCACACCAACAGGGTGACGATTTCCATGGTTCATTATTGGACAAGTTGGGGTGCCTTCCTCCTCAGTCATGCCTTGGGTGATGATGTTCATAAGGGTGGCTTGAGAATGTGTATCTACTGTTTCTGCAAGATACACGAGCGTCATGCGGAGGTGATGACTCATTAAGGGGAATCCTGTCGATTTGGGAAGATGGTTGGGGCTTGTGTTGGGGTCTGAGTGGTCTGCTCAGTCATACCTCAAACATTGCAGATGTGGTTGGTGATGCTACCTGGCTGATCCTTCCATTAGTCATATGCTTGTCTCAAAGGTCAGGTTGTGCATGTACAAAGGACAAACTAATCGAACAGAATTGAATGTTCGGGACGACGGTTTGGGCTTGTGTTGGGGTCTGAGTGGTCAGCTCAGTCATACCCCAAACAATGCAGATGTTGTTGGTGATGCTACATGGCTGATCCTTCCACTAGTCATATGCCTGTCTCAAAGATCAGGTCCCGCATGTAAAGGACAAACTAATCGAAAGATGGTGATACTGTGACGGGTCTCATTAAATCAGTTCCAGGGGTGACTTTCTCCTCGGTTATATCTCAAGCGAAGAATCCCCAGGTGGGTGAGCTCCACCTAGAAGACCCTCACTTGTCCCTTTGGAGTTCTCCCTGTTGGTAGTGGAATTTTTTTGGTGCTGATGTAGGGGCCCCGTCTATATGCTTGGGTTGAATTCTCTCGCACAATTGCGGTTCCGTCTTCCAAGGGCTTGCTAAAAAGACGATGCGATACTAGACAGATATAACTTGGATGGGATGATGATAGATGAGCATGGTTGGTGTCCTGGTTCTTGGTTAAAAGTTTCTCAACGGTGGTTGAGTTCTTTTGAATGGTGGGATGTGGGGGGTGCGGCGGGACATAGGGCCTCCGTTCCTGTCATGACTCCTTTTCCTCAACGTCCCTGGAGCGTTGTGGGTTCGTCTGCTTAAAATCTGCCTCATGGCGGTTGAGTTCCTTCGGAAGGTGGGATGTGGGAGGCATGGCGGTGGGACGCTGTAATTCCTTTTCCTCACCGGTGGGATGTGGGGGGCATTGGAAAGAATGGGTTTTTGCCCAGTCTCATGCCGTGCCCGCCTTTTTCCTCACCTTTCATGGAGCGTTGCGGTTCGGGCTTGCTTAAAAGGCCACCTGTCGGTGGCGGAGTTCCTTGGATGGTGGGATGTGGGAGGCATGGTGGGTTGGTGTTCCTTTGTCGTCCCTCGACGCTCCTGCCCTTCCCTCGCCTTCTCTAGAGCAGTGCGGCTTGGCTTGCTTAAAAGCCGCCTCAGGGTGGTTGAGTTGCTGCGGATGGTGGGATGTGGGAGGCGCGGCGGGATTGGGTTTTTGCCCCGTCCCCTGACGTGCCTGCCTTTTCCTCCCCGTCTGTGGAGCATTGCGGGCTGGGTGCTTAAATACCGCCTCACGGTTTGTGGGATCCTGTGGATGGTGGGATGTGGGCGGCGCGGCGGGACATAGGACCCCCGTACCTACCATGACTCCTTTTCCTCGACGTCTCTTGAGCGTTGCTGGTTCGTCTGCTTAAAAGCTGCCTCATGGCGGTTGAGTTCCTACGGAATGTGAGATGTGGGAGGCACGGCGGGATGGGGGTTTCCCTCCTCATCCCCTGACGTTCCTACCTTTTTCCTCACTGGTGGGATGTGGGGGGTATGGGCGGGATTGGGTTGTTTCCCCGTCCTGTCGTACCCACCTTTTTCCTCACCTTTCATGGAGCGTTGCGGGTCGGGCTATGCTTAAAAGCCACCGAGTGTGGTTGAGTTCTTGCAGATGTTGGGATGTGGGAGGCATGGTGGGATTGGGTTCCTTTGTCGTCCTTTGCTGTACCTGCCTTTTCCTCACCTTCTCTGGAGCGTTGTGGGATTTTGGTAGTGGTTCAAGCGCGAAACTGTCGGTATCACCAGGATGAGAGACCGTGCTCCTAAATTTCCCATTCAGTGATATTCCATGCGAACCGTAGCAAGCTTCCTTGGGCAGTGATTTGCGGGAGTGCTTTGCCCAACGCATTGTCGGGGCCACCTGTGAGTTATTTGGGTCCTGAGAAACTCACACCACCAGGCAAACGGTTGCCATGGTTCATTATTGGACAAGTTGGGGTGCCTTCCTCCTCAGTCATGCCTTGGGTGATGATGTTCATAAGGGCGGCTTGAGAATGTGTATCTACTGTTTCTGCAAGATACACGAGCGTCATGCGGAGGTGATGACTCATTAACCGGGATCCTGTGGATTCGTGGGAAGTGATCGGTTTGGCTATTCTCATCGGTGCTGGGTAAAGGAAGGAATGAATGCTGAGACCCCGTCGATGATGATTCATTCTTGTCTCTGGAATAAAAGAAGTGTTGGAAGTCGGATCTATTTTTTCGGTGCGGTGTACTTGAGCATCATTGGGAGGTGAAGACTCTTTACAGGGAGATCCTATAAAATGTTGGGTAGTCCGATCCTAAATGATCAGGTTTCGGGCAGGAAATTCTTATGAATGATGAGCGAAGATCGAATGTTGTGACCCCATCGCATGTTAGTGCATGGTGGTGATGTGTGGCCCTTGATAGTCCCTCGGTTGCGTGTTTCCCAAAGGTTTGTTCCCACATTGCATGAAATTTACATCTGGGCACTTAGATTCCGCATGCATCATGTCGGTGAGGGCTCTGTTT
>CAUJRU010002793.1:25000-50000 GCA_963277665.1 Viscum album | reverse complement strand
TCCGGTGCTTGGGGATTGTCTTGTTCGGGGTAGTGCGCGAGAAAAGCGATGACAATGAGTCGTGGTTTGTCCCCTGCCAGGTCCTGCGGACTGACAATCGCGTCTAAACAGTTCCCTCCGAGCGAGACTATTTGAAGTGGACTCGGGGCTTCGCTTGTGGGAAGCGGTGCACTTTGAAAGGAAAGACTTTGAGCTGGGGTTTGTAGCGAGTGAGACCCCAATGGCTGAGATTGAGAATGCCATCCAAGTGGGATGATTCGGCGCGGGCTTGGGGTTTGCAATCAGCCTATGGAAAGGCATTGAGCTGGGGTTTGTCATATGTTGTCGTTTCCTGTATGTAAGGACAATCACCAAAATAAAATTCAATTCTTGCGTGAGGACGGACTTGGGACATGGGTTTTGTCATGTCCCCGGTGATGGACGATACGTCGGACGGATGCCACGACGTGTGGGTGGCCTTCCTGCGCTTAAGGGGTCACGTCGGTGGTCATTCCTACGTTTTCATAGGTTTTTCAGTGCCACACGTGTGGTCTTTCATGCGCTGCGCTGCCCTCTGGGACGTCTAAACCCCTCAGTATGTCTCCTCGTCACTGTTGATGTTTCCTGGTGGGATAGCTGGAAATGCATAAATGTCTCTTCAGGGGGGGGGGGGAGTGGTCGGCGACCCCCCCCTGGGCGTGGGTCTTGTCCTGCGCGCCCAGATCCACCCAATGACATGCCCACGGACATGAAAAAATGGCCTCTAGACAATGCCATGAATGCTTGGTGATTCGTCCGGTGCTTGGGGCTTGTCTTGTCCGGGGTATTGCGCCATGAAAGCGATGACAATGAGCCGGGGTTCGTCACGTGTCAGGTCCTACGTACTGACAATCGCGTGGAGACAATGCCATCCGGGTGAGGCGATTTGAAGGGGCCTCGGGGCTTGTCTTGGTGGATGCGGTGTGCCTTAAAAGGAAAGACATGGAGGTGGTGGTTGGTGAAATGTTGTTGGGTCCTATATGTAACGACAATCACCACCTGATGAGAATTCATTTCATGCGTGAGGACCCGCTGTGGACATGGGGCATGTCTTCTCGGCGGTGATCGACGATACGCGGGACGGATGCCATGACGTGTCGGCGGCCTTCAAGTGCCTAAGGGGTCACGTCGGTGGTCGTTCCTATGGTTTCATAGCTCTTTTAGGGCAACACGTGTTGTCTTTCATGCGCTGCACTGACCTCTGGGATGTCTAAACCCCTCAGTATGTCTCCTCGTCACTGATGATGTTTCCTGGTGGGATAGCTGGAAATGCATAAATGTCTCTTTAGGGGGGGAGTGGTCGGCGACCCCCCCTGGGCGTGGGTCTTGTCCTGCGTGCCCAGAGCCACCCAATGACATGCCCACGGACATGGAAAAATGGCCTCTAGACAATCCCATGAATGCTTGATGATTCGTCCGGTGCTTGGGGCTTGTCTTGTCCGGGGTAGTGCGCCATCAAAGCTTTGAAAATGAGTCGGGGTTCGTCGCGTGTCAGGTCCTACGTACTGACAATCGCGTGGAGACAATTCCATCCGAGTGAGACGATTTGAAGGGGCATCGGGGCTTGCATTGGTGGATGCGGGGTGCCTTGAAAGGAAGGACGCCGAGCTGGGGTTTGCCATATCTTGTTGGGTCCGGTATGTAACGTCCATGACCACCTAAATAGAATTCGTTTCATGCGTGAGGACCCGCTCTGGACATGGGGTTGTCTTCTCGGCGGTGGTCGACGACACGCGGGACGGATGCCATGACGTGCCGGCGGCCTTCATGTGCCTAAGGGGTCACGTCGGTGGCCGTTCCTATGGTTTCATAGCTCTTTTAGGGCAACTCGCGTTGTCTTTCATGAGCTGGGGTGCCCTCTGGGTGGTCTAAACCACTCAGTATGTCTCCTCGTCAGTGCTGATGTTTCCTGGTGGGATAGCTGTAAATGCATAAATGTCTCTTTAGGGGGGTAGTGGTCGGCGACCCCCCCTGGGCGTGGGTCTTGTCCTGCGTGCCTCGAGCCACCCAGTGACATGCCCACGGACATGGAAAAATGGCCTCTAGACAATGCCATCAATGCGTGATGATTCGTCCGGTGCTTGGGGCTTGTCTTCTCCGGGGTAGTGCGCCTTAAAAGCTTTGACAATGAGCCGGGGTTCGTCGCGTGTGAGGTCCTACGTACCGACAATCGCGTGGAGACAATGCCATCCGAGTGAGACGATTTGAAGGGGCCTCGAGGCTTGTCTTGGTGGATGCGGGGTGCCTTGAAAGGAAGGACGCCGAGCTGGGGTTTGTCATATGTTGTTGGGTTCGGTATGTAACGACACCGACCACCTAAAGAGAATTCATTTCATGCGTGAGGACCCGCTCTGGACATGGGGTCTGTCTTCTCGGCGGTGGTCGACGATACGCGGGAAGGATGCCATGACGTGTCGGCGGCCTTCACGTGCCTAAGGGGTCACGTCGGTTGCCGTTCCTATGGTTTCATAGCTCTTTTAGGGCAACACGTGTTGTCTTTCATGCGCTGCGGTTCCCTCTGGGTGGTCTGAACCACTCAGTATGTCTCCTCGTCAGTGCTGATGTTTCCTGGTGGGAGAGCTGGAAATGCAGAAATGTCTCTTTAGGGGGGGAGTGGTCGGCGACCCCCCCTGGGCGTGGGTCTTGTCCTGCGTGCCCAGAGCCACCCAGTGACATGCCCACAGACATGGAAAAATGGCCTCTAGATGATTCCTCCTGTGCTTGGGGCTTGTCTTGCCCGCGGTAGTGCCCCATAAAAGCGATGACAATGAGACGGGGTTCGTCGCGTGTCAGGTCCGACGAACTGACAATCGCGTGGAGACAAAGCCATCCGAGTGAGACGATTTGAAGTGGCCTCGGGGCATGTCTTGGTGGATGCGACGTGCCTTGAAAGGAAGGACGTCGAGGTGGGGTTTTTCATATGTTGTTGGGTCCTGTATGTAATTACAATTACCACCTAAAGAGAATTCTTTTCATGAGTGAGGACCCGCTCTGGACATGGGGCGTGTCTTCTCGGCGGTGATCGACGATACGCGGGATGGATGCCATGACTTGTCGGTGGCCTTCATGTGCATAAGGGGTCACGTCGGTGGCCCTTCCTATGGTTTCATAGCTCTTTTAGGGCAACACGTGTTGTCTTTCATGCGCTGTGGTGCCCTCAGGGTGGTCTAAACCCATCAGTATGTCTCCTCGTCAGTGTTGATGTTTCCTGGTGGGATAGCTGGAAATGCATAAATGTCTCTTTAGGGGGGGAGTGGTCGGCGACCCCCCTGGGCGTGGGTCTTGTCCTGCGTGCCTAGAGCCACCCAATGACATGCCCAGTGACATGGAAAATGGCATCGACGCAATGCCCTGAATTCCTGATGATTCTTCCCGTGCTAGGGTCTTGTCTTGCCCGAGGTGGTGCGCCATAAAACCGATGACAATGAGATGGGTGGGGTTTGTCGCCTGTGAGATCCTACGGACTGACAATCGCGTCCAGACAATGGAATCCTAGTGAGGCGATTTGAAGGGGCCTCGGGGCCCGTCTTGGTGCGTGCGGCGTGCCTTGAAAGGAAGGACGTTGAGGTGGGGTTTGTCATATGTTGTTGTGTCCGGTATGTAAAGACAATGACCACCTAAAGAGAATTCATTTCATGCGTGAGGACCCGCTCTGGACATGGGTCCTGTCTCCTCGGCGGTGTTGGACGATACGCGGGACGGATGCCATGACGTGTCGGCGGCCTTCATGTGCCTAAGGGGCCACGTCGGTGTCCCTTCCTATGGTTTCATAGCCCTTTTAGGGCAACACGTGTTGCCTTTCATGCGCTGCGGTTCCCTCTGGGTGCTCTAAACCACTCAGTATGTCTCCTCGTCAGTGTTGATGTTTCCTGGTGGAATAGCTGGAAATGCATAAATGTCTCTTTAGGGGGGGAGTGGTCGGCGACCCCCCCTGGGCGTGGGTCTTGTCCTGCGTGCCGAGAGCCACCCACAGACATGCCCAGTGACATGGAAAATGGCATCGACGCAATGCCATGAATTCCTGATGATTCGTCCCGTGCTTGGGGCTTGTCTTGCCCGAGGTAGTGCGCCCTAAAAACGATGGCAATGAGACGGGGTTTGTCGCATGTGCGATCCTGCGGACTGACAGTCGCGTCCAGACAATGGCATCCGAGTGAGACGATTTGAAGGGGCCTCAGGGCCCGTCTTGGTGCATGCGGCGTGCCTTGAAAGGAAGGACGTCGAGGTGGGGTTTTTCATATGTTGTCGTGTCCCGTATGTAATGACAATGACCACCTAAAGAGAATTCATTTCATGCGCGAGGACCCGCTCTGGACATGGGGCCTGTCTTCTCGGCGGCGTTGGATGCTACCCGCGACGAATGCTACTACGTGTCGGCGGCCTTGATGTGCCTAAGGGGTCACATCAGTGGCTGTTCCTATGGTTTCATATCTCTTTTAGGGCAACACGTGTTGTCTTTCATGCGCTGTGGTGCCCACAGGGTTGTCTAAACCCATCAGTATGTCTCCTCGTCAGTGCTGATGTTTCCTGGTGGGACAGCTGGAAATGCATAAATGTCTCTTTAGGGGGGGAGTGGTCGGCGACCCCCCCTGGGCGTGGGTCTTGTCCTGCGTGCCCAGAGCCACCCAGTGACATGCCCACGGACATGGAAAAACAGCCTCCGGACAAAGCAAAGACAGCTTGATGATTCGTCCGGTGCTTGGGGCTTGTCTTGTTCGAGGTAGTGCGCCATAAAAGTGATGACAATGAGCCGGGTTTCGTCGCGTGTCAGGTCCTCCGTACTGACAATCAGGTGGAGACAACGCCATCCGGGTGAGAGGATTTGAAGGGGCCTCAGGGCTTGCCTTGGTGGATGCGGTGTGCCTTGAATGGAAGGACAATGAGGTGGGGTTTGTCATATGTTGTTGGGTCCGGTATGTAATGACAATGACCGCCTAAAGAGAATTCCTTTCATGCGTGGGGACCCGCTCTGGACATGGGGCGTGTCTTCGCTGTGGTGATGGACGATACGTGGGACGGATGCCATGACGTGTCGGCGGCCTTCATGTGCCTAAGGGGTCACGTCGGTGGCCCTTCCTATGGTTTCATAGCTCTTTTAGGGCAACACGTGTTGCCTTTCATGCGCTGCCCTGCCCTCAGGGTGGTCTAAACCCATCAGTATGTCTCCTCGTCGGTGTTGATGTTTCCTGGTGGAATAGCTGGAAATGCATAAATGTCTCTTTAGGGGGGGAGTGGTCGGCGACCCCCCCGGGCGTGGGTCTTGTCTTGCGTGCCTAGAGCCACCCAATGTGATGCCCATTGACATGCAAAATGACATCGACGTAATGCCATGAATGCCTGATGATTCGTCCCGTGCTTGGGGCTTGTCTTGCCCGAGGTAGTGCGCCATAAAAACGATGACAATGGGATGGTGTTTGTCGCCTTCGAGATCCTGCGGACTGACAGTCGCGTTCAGACAATGGCATCCGAGTGAGACGATTTGAAGGGGTCTCGGGGCCCGTCTTGGTGCATGCGGCGTTTCTTGAAAGGAAGGACGTCGAGGTGGGGTTTTTCACATGTTGTTGTGTTCGGAATGTAAAGACAATGACCGCCTAAAGATAATTCATTTCATGCGCGGGGACCCGCTCTGGACATGGGTCCTGTCTTCTCGGCGGTGTTGGATGATACCCGGGACGGATGCCATGACGTGTCGGCGGCCTTCGTGTGCCTAAGGGGTCACTTTGGTGGCTGTTCGTATGGATTCGTAGCTCTTTAAGGGCAACACGTGCTGTCTTTCATGCGTTGTGGTGCCCATTGGGTTGTCTGAACCCATCAGTATGTGTCCTCGTCAGTGCTGATGTTTCCTGGTGGGACAGCTGGAAATGCATAAATGTCTCTTTAGGGGGGGAGTGGTCGGCGACCCCCCCTGGGCGTGGGTCTTGTCCTGCGTGCCCAGAGCCACCCAGTGACATGCCCACGAACATGGAAAAACGACCTCCAGACAAATCCATGAAAGCTTGATTATTCGTACGGTGCTTGGGGCTTGTCTTGTCTGAGGTAATGCGTCATAAAAGTGATGACAATGAGCCGGGGTGCGTCGCGTGTCAGGTCCGACGTACTGACAATCACGTGGAGACAACGCCATCCGAGTGGGACGATTTGAAGGGGCCTCGGGTCTTGCCTTGGTGGATGCGGTGTGCCTTGCAAGGAAGGACGACGTGGTGGGGTTTGTCATATGTTGTTGGGTACGGTATGTATTGACAATGACCGCCTAAAGATAATTCCTTTGAGGCGTGAGGACCAGCTCTGGACATGGGGCGTGTCTTCTCTGCGGTGATGGACGAGACGCGGGGCGGATGCCATGACGTGTCGGCGGCCTTCATGTGCCTAAGGGGTCACGTCGGTGGCCCTTCCTATGGTTTCATAGCTCTTTTAGGGCAACCCGTGTTGTCTTTCATGCACTGCAGTGCCCTTAGGGTGGTCTAAACCCATCAGTATGTCTCCTCGTCACTGTTGATGTTTCCTGGTGGTATAGCTGGAAATGCATAAATGTCTCTTTAGGGGGGGAGTGGTCGGCGACCCCCCCTGGGCGTGGGTCTTGTCCTGCGTGCCTAGAGCCACCCAATGACATGCCGAGTGACATGGAAAATGGCATCGACGCAGTGCCATGAATTCCTGATGATTCGTCTCGTGCTTGGGGCTTGTCTTGCCCGAGGTAGTGCGCCCTAAAAACGATGACAATGAGATGGGGTTTGTCGCATGTGTGATCCTGCGGACTGACAGTCGTGTCCAGACAATGGCATCCGAGTGAGACGATTTGAAGGGGCCTCGAGGCCCGTCTTGGTGCGTGTGGCGTGCCTTGAAAGGAAGGACGTTGCGGTGGGGTTTGTCATCTGTTGTCGTGTCCCGTATGTAATGACAATGACCACCTAAAGAGAATTCATTTCATGCGTGAGGACCCTCTCTGGACATGGGGCCTGTCTTCTCGGCGGTGTTGGACGCTACCCGGGATGAATGCTACTACGTGTCGGCGGCCTTCATGTGCCTAAGGGGTCACATCGGTGGCTGTTCCTACGGTTTCATATATCTTTTAGGGCAACACGTGTTGACTTTCATGCGCTGTGGTGCCCACAGGGTTGTCTAAACCCTCCAGTATGTCTCCTCGTCAGTGCTGATGTTTCCTGGTGGGACAGCTGGAAAGGCATAAATGTCTCTTTAGGGGGGGAGTGGTCGGCGACCCCCCCTGGGCGTGGGTCTTGTCCTGCGTGCCCAGAGCCACCTAGTGACATGCCCACGGACATGGAAAAATGGCCTCCAGACAAATCCATGAAAGCTTGAGGATTCATACGGTGCTTGGGGCTTGTCTTGTCTGAGGTAATGCGCCATAAAAGTGATGACAATGAGCCGGGGTGCGTCGCGTGTCAGGTCCGACGTACTGACAATCACGTGGAGACAACGCCACCCGAGTGGGACGATTTGAAGGGGCATCGGGGCTTGCCTTGGAGGATGCGGTGTGCCTTGCAAGGAAGGACGACGTGGTGGGGTTTGTCATATGTTGTTGGGTACGGTATGTAATGACAATGACCGCCTAAAGATAATTCATTTCATGCGTGAGGACCCGCTCTGGACATGGGGCGTGTCTTCTCTGCGGTGATGGACGAGACGCGGGACGGATGTCATGACGTGTCGGCGGCCTTCATGTGCCTAAGGGGTCACGTCGGTGGCCCTTCCTATGGTTTCATAGCTCTTTTAGGGCAACCCGTGTTGTCTTTCATGCACTGCGGTGCCCTTAGGGTGGTCTAAACCCCTCAGTATGTCTCCTCGTCACTTTTGATGTTTCCTGGTGGAATAGCTGGAAATGCATAAATGTCTCTTTAGGGGGGGAGTGGTCGGCGACCCCCCCTGGGCGTGGGTCTTGTCCTGCGTGCCTAGAGCCACCCGATGACATGCCCAGTGACATGGAAAATGGCATCGACGCAATGCCATGAATTCTTGATGATTCGTCCCGTGCTTGGGGCTTGTCTTTCCCGAGGTAGTGCGCCTTAAAAACGATGACAATGAGATGGGTTTTGTCGCATGTGTGATCTTGCGGGCTGACAGTCGTTTCCAGACAAAGGCATCCGAGTGAGACGATTTGAAGGGGCCTCGAGGCCCGTCTTGGTGCATGCGGTGTGCCTTGAAAGGAAGGACGTTGAGGTGTGGTTATTCATGTGTTTTCGTGTCCCGTATGTAATGATAATGACCACCTAAAGAGAATTCATTTCATGCGTGAGGACCCTCTCTGGACATGGGGCCTGTCTTCTCGGCGGTGTTGGACGCTACCCGGGATGGATGCTAGTACGTGATGGCGGCCTTGATGTGCCTAAGGGGTCACATTGGTGGCTATTCCTATGGTTTCATATCTCTTTTAGGGCAACACGTGTTGTCTTTCATGCGCTGTGGTGCCCACAGGGTTGTCTGAACCCATCAGTATGTCTCCTCGTCAGTGCTGATGTTTCCTGGTGGGACAGCTGGAAATGCATAAATGTCTCTTTAGGGGGGGAGTGGTCGGCGACCCCCCCTGGGCGTGGGTCTTGTCCTGTGTGCCCAGAGCCACCCAGTGACATGCCCACGGACATGGAAAAACGGCCTCCAGACGAATCCATGAAAGCCTGATGATTCGTACGGTGCTTGGGGCTTGTCTTGTCTGAGGTAATGCGCCATAAAAGTGATGACAATGAGCTGGGGTGCGTCGCGTGTCAGACCCACGCCGAGTGACGTGGAAAATGGCATCGACGCAATGCCAAGAATTCCTGATGATTTGTCCCGTGCTTCGGGCTTGTCTTGCCCGAGGTAGTGCGCCATAAAAACGATGACAATGAGATGGGGTTTGTCGCGTGTGTGAGGTCCGACGTACTGACGATCACGTGGAGACAACGGCATCCGAGTGAGACGATTTGAAGGGTCCTCGGGGCTTGCCTTGGTGGATGCGGTGTGCCTTGCAAGGAAGGACGATGTGGTGGGGTTTGTCATATGTTGTTGGGTACGGTATGTATTGACAATGACCACCTAAAGATAATTCCTTTGAGGCGTGAGGACTCGCTCTGGACATGGGGCGCGTCTTCTCTGCGGTGATGGACGAGACGCGGGACGGATGCCATGACGTGTCGGCGGCCTTCATGTGCCTAAGGGGTCACGTCGGTGGCCCTTCCTATGGTTTCATAGCTCTTTTAGGGCAACCCGTGTTGTCTTTCATGCACTGCGGTGCCCTTAGGGTGGTCTAAACCCATCAGTATGTCTCCTCGTCACTGTTGATGTTTCCTGGTGGTATAGCTGGAAATGCATAAATGTCTCTTTAGGGGGGGAGTGGTCGGCGACCCCCCCTGGGCGTGGGTCTTGTCCTGCGTGCCTAGAGCCACCCACTGACATGCCGAGTGACATGGAAAATGGCATCGACGCAGTGCCATGAATTTCTGATGATTCGTCCCGTGCTTGGGGCTTGTCTTGCCCGAGGTAGTGCGCCCTAAAAACGATGACAATGAGATGGGGTTTGTCGCATGTGTGATCCTGCGGACTGACAATCGTGTCCAGACAATGGCATCCGAGTGAGACGATTTGAAGGGGCCTCGAGGCCCGTCTTGGTGCGTGTGGCGTGCCTTGAAAGGAAGGACGTTGCGGTGGGGTTTGTCATCTGTTGTCGTGTCCCGTATGTAATGACAATGACCACCTAAAGAGAATTCATTTCATGCGTGAGGACCCTCTCTGGACATGGGGCCTGTCTTCTCGGCGGTGTTGGACGCTACCCGGGATGAATGCTACTACGTGTCGGCGGCCTTCATGTGCCTAAGGGGTCACATCGGTGGCTGTTCCTATGGTTTCATATATCTTTTAGGGCAACACGTGTTGTCTTTCATGCGCTGTGGTGCCCACAGGGTTGTCTAAACCCGTTAGTATGTCTCCTCGTCAGTGCTGATGTTTCCTGGTGGGACAGCTGAAAATGCATAAATGTCTCTTTAGGGGGGGAGTGGTCGGCGACCCCCCCTGGGCGTGGGTCTTGTCCTGCGTGCCCAGAGCCACCTAGTGACATGCCCACGGACATGGAAAAATGGCCTCCAGACAAATCCATGAAAGCTTGAGGATTCATACGGTGCTTGGGGCTTGTCTTGTCTGAGGTAATGCGCCATAAAAGTGATGACAATGAGCCGGGGTGCGTCGCGTGTCAGGTCCGACGTACTGACAATCACGTGGAGACAACGCCACCCGAGTGGGACGATTTGAAGGGGCATCGGGGCTTGCCTTGGAGGATGCGGTGTGCCTTGCAAGGAAGGACGACGTGGTGGGGTTTGTCATATGTTGTTGGGTACGGTATGTAATGACAATGACCGCCTCAAGATAATTCCTTTCATGCGTGAGGACCCGCTCTGGACATGGGGCGTGTCTTCTCTGCGGTGATGGACGAGACGCGGGACGGATGCCATGACGTGTCGGCGGCCTTCATGTGCCTAAGGGGTCACGTCGGTGGCCCTTCCTATGGTTTCATAGCTCTTTTAGGGCAACCCGTGTTGTCTTTCATGCACTGCGGTGCCCTTAGGGTGGTCTAAACCCATCAGTATGTCTCCTCGTCACTGTTGATGTTTCCTGGTGGAATAGCTGGAAATGCATAAATGTCTCTTTAGGGGGGGGAGTGGTCGGCGACCCCCCCTGGGCGTGGGTCTTGTCCTGCGTGCCTAGAGCCACCCGATGACATGCCCAGTGACATGGAAAATGGCATGGACGCAATGCCATGAATTCTCGATGATTCGTCCCGTGCTTGGGGCTTGTCTTTCCCGAGGTAGTGCGCCCTAAAAACGATGACAACGAGATGGGGTTTGTCGCATGTGTGATCTTGCGGGCTGATAGTCGTTTCCAGACAATGGCATCCGAGTGAGACGATTTGAAGGGGCCTCGAGGCCCGTCTTGGTGCATGCGGCGTGCCTTGAAGGGAAGGACGTTGAGGTGGGGTCATACCTCAAACATTGCAGATTTGGTTGGTGATGCAACCTTGTTGATCCTTCCATTAGTCATATGCTTGTCTCAAAGATCAGGTTGTGCATGTACAATGGACAAACTAATCGAACGGAATTGAATGTTCGGGACGACGGTTTGGGCTTGTGTTGGGGTCTGAGTGGTGAGCTCAGTCATACCTCAAACAATGCAGATGTTGTTGGTGATTCTACATGTCTGATCCTTCCACTAGTCATATGCTTGTCTCAAAGATCAGGTCCTGCATGATCAGTTGTGTGGGTTGATGGTTGCGCTTATGCGATTGTGTGGGAGTGGTGGATGGTTGTCAAGATACCGCGGTCTCCCTTTTTTGGGAAGGGAACGTTGGTCTCGTTGGCTCTAGGGGGTTGGGTATATCAATCCTTCCCTTGTGTCATGCATAGCGGGCTTTCCCTGCCTTCATGTGCTGCATTGTGATGCCTCTCGGGTTGCATCCCTCGAGGCGTCACGATCAGCTGTGTGGGTTGATGGTTGTGCTTACGCGATTGTGTGGGAGTGGTGGATGGTTGTCAAGATACTGCGGTCTCCCTTTTTTGGGAAGGGAACGTTGGTCTCGTTGGCACCCTCATTCGTAAGTGGGGGTTTAATTTCTCCTCGCTTTCATTTGGTCCTTGTGCATGTTTCCATGTGAATGATGGAACACGGTTTGGCTTGGTTGGATATCCGTTGAGAACACTAGTCATATGCTTGTCTCAAAGATCAGTCTGTGCATGTACAGGGACAAACTAATCGAAGATGGTGATACTGTGAAGGGTCTCAGTAAATCAGGGACAAGTCTGACGTTCTCCTCGGTTTTACATCAAGAGAAGAATGTGTATCTATTGTTTCTGCAAGATACACGAGCGTCATGCAGAGATGATGACTCATTAAGGGGAATCCTGTCGATTTGGGAAGATGATTTGGGCTTGTGTTGGGGTGTGAGTGGTCTGCTCAGTCATACCTCAAACATTGCAGATGTGGTTGGTGATGCTACCTGGCTGATCCTACCATTAGTCATATGCTTGTCTCAAAGATCAGGTTGTTCATTTACAAAGGATAAACTAATCGAACGGAATTGAATGTTCGGGATGATGGTTTGGGCTTGTGTTGGGGTCTGAGTGGTCTGCTCAGTTATACCACAAACAATGCAGATGTTGTTGGTAATGCTACATGGTTGATCCTTCCACTAGTCATATGCTTGTCTCAAAGATCAGTTAGTGCATGTACAGGGACAAACTAATCGAAAGATGGTGATACTGTGAAGGGTCTCATTAAATCAGTGACACGGCTGACTTTCTCCTCGGTTATACATCAAGCGAAGAATCCCCAGGTGGGTGAGCTCCACCTAGAAGATCCTCACTTGTCCCATCGGAGTTCTCCCTGTTGGTAGTGGAATTTTGTTAGTGCTGATATACGGGCCCTGTTTATATGCTTGGGTTGAATTCTCTCGCACAATTGCGGTTTTGAGCATCATGCAGAGGTGAAGACTCATTAATTGGGTTCCTGTCGATTTGGGAAGACGGTTTGGGATTGTGTTGGGGTCTGAGTGGTCTGCTCAGTCATACCTCAAACATTGCAGATGTTGTTGGTGGTGCAACCTGTCTGATCCTTCCATTAGTCATATGCTTGTCTCAAAAATCAGGTTGTGCATGTACAAAGGACAAACTAATCGAACGGAATTGAATGTTCGAGACGACGGTTTGGGCTTGTGTTGGGGTCTGAGTGGTGAGCTCAGTCATACCTCAAACAATGCAGATGTTGTTGGTGATGCTACATGGCTGATCCTTCCACTAGTCATATGCTTGTCTCAAAGGTCAGGTCCTGCATGATCAGTTGTGTGGGTTGATGGTTGCGCTTATGCGATTGTGTGGGAGTGGTGGATGGTGGTCAAGATACTGCGGTCTCCCTTTTTTGGGAAGGGAACGTTGGTCTCGTTGGCTCTAGGGGGTTGGGTATATCAATCCTTCCCTTGTGTCATGCATAGCGGGCTTTCCCTGCCTTCATGTGCTGCATTGTGATGCCTCTCGGGTTGCTTCCCTCGAGGCGTCACGGTCAGTTGTGTGGGTTGATGGTTGTGCTTACGCGATTGTGTGGGAGTGGTGGATGGTTGTCAAGATACTGCGGTCTCCCTTTTTTGGGAAGGGAACGTTGGTCTCGTTGGCTCTAGGGGGTTGGGTATATCAATCCTTCCCTTGTGTCATGCATAGCGGGCTTTCCCTGCCTTCATGTGCTGCATTGTGATGCCTCTCGGGTTGCTTCCCTCGAGGCGTCACGGTCAGTTGTGTGGGTTGATGGTTGTGCTTACGCGATTGTGTGGGAGTGGTGGATGGCTGTCAAGATACTGCGGTCTCCCTTTTTTGGGAAGGGAACGTTGGTCTCGTTGGCTCTAGGGGGTTGGGTATATAAATCCTTCCCTTGTGTCATGCATAGCGGGCTTTCCCTGCCTTCATGTGCTGCATTGTGATGTCTCTCGGGTTGCTTCCCTCGAGGCGTCACAGTCAGTTGTGTGGGTTGATGGTTGTGCTTACGCGATTGTGTGGGAGTGGTGGATGGTTGTCAAGATACTGCGGTCTCCCTTTTTTGGGAAGGGAACGTTGGTCTCCTTGGCTCTAGGGGGTTGGGTATATAAATCCTTCCCTTGTGTCATGCATAGCGGGCTTTCCCTGCCTTCATGTGCTGCATTGTGATGCCTCTGGGGTTGCTTCCCTTGAGGCGTCACGGTCAGTTGTGTGGGTTGATGGTTGTGCTTACGCGATTGTGTGGGAGTGGTGGATGGTTGTCAAGATACTGCGGTCTCCCTTTTTTGGGAAGGGAACGTTGGTCTCCTTGGCTCTAGGGGGTTGGGTATATAAATCCTTCCCTTGTGTCATGCATAGCGGGCTTTCCCTGCCTTCATGTGCTGCATTGTGATGTCTCTCGGGTTGCTTCCCTCGAGGTGTCACAGTCAGTTGTGTGGGTTGATGGTTGTGCTTACGCGATTGTGTGGGAGTGGTGGATGGTTGTCAAGATACTGCGGTCTCCCTTTTTTGGGAAGGGAACGTTGGTCTCCTTGGCTCTAGGGGGTTGGGTATATAAATCCTTCCCTTGTGTCATGCATAGCGGGCTTTCCCTGCCTTCATGTGCTGCATTGTGATGCCTCTCGGGTTGCTTCCCTTGAGGCGTCACGGTCAGTTGTGTGGGTTGATGGTTGTGCTTACGCGATTGTGTGGGAGTGGTGGATGGTTGTCAAGATACTGCGGTCTCCCTTTTTTGGGAAGGGAACGTTGGTCTCGTTGGCACCCTCATCCGTAAGTGGGGGATTAATTTCTCCTCGCTTTCATTTGGTCCTTGTGCATGTTTCCATGTGAATGATGGAACACGGTTTGGCTTGGTTGGATATCCGTTGAGAACACTAGTCAAATGCTTGTCTCAAAGATCAGTCTGTGCATGTACAGGGACAAACTAACCGAAAGATGGTGATATTGTGAAGGGTCTCATTAAATCAGTGACAAGTTTGACGTTCTCCTCGGTTATACATCAAGCGAAGAATGTGTATCTATTGTTTCGACAAGATACACGAGCGTCGTCACGCAGAGGTGATGACTCATTAAGGGGAATCCTGTCGATTTGGGAAGATGGTTTGGGCTTGTGTTGGGGTCTGAGTGGTTTGCTCAGTCATACCTCAAACATTGCAGATGTGGTTGGTGATGCTACCTGGCTGATCCTTCCATTAGTCATATGCTTGTCCCAAAGATCAGGTGGTGCATGTACAAAGGAAAAACTAATCGAATGGAATTGAATGTTCGGGACGACGGTTTGGGCTTGTGTTGGGGTCTGAGTGGTTAGCTCAGTCATACCTCAAACAATGCAGATGTTGTTGGTGATGCTACATGGCTGATCCTTCAACTAGTCATATGCTTGACTCAAAGATCAGGTCCCGCATGTACAAAGACAAACTAATCGAAAGATGGTGATACTGTGATGGGTCTCATTAAATTAGTGCCAGGGCTGACTTTCTCCTCAGTTATACATCAAGAGAAGAATCCCCAGGTGGGTGAGCTCCACCTAGAAGACCCTCACTTGTCCCTTCGGAGTTCTCCCTGTTGGTAGTGGAATTTTGTCAGTTATGATATACGGGCCCTGTTTATATGCTTGGGTTGAATTCTCTCGCACAATTGCGGTATTGAGCATCATGCAGAGGTGATGACTCATTAATTGGGTTCCTGTCGATTTGGAAAGACGGTTTGGGCTTGTGTTGGGGTCTGAGTGGTCTGCTCAGTCATACCTCAAACATTGCAGATGTGGTTGGTGATGCAACCTGGCTGATCCTTCCATTAGTCATATGCTTGTCCCAAAGATCAGGTTGTGCATGTACAAAGGACAAACTAATGGAACGGAATTGAATGTTCGGGATGATGGTTTGGGCTTGTGTTGGGGTCTGAGTGGTGAGCTCAGTCATACCTCAAACAATGCAGATGTTGTTGGTGATGCTACATGGCTGATCCTTCTACTAGTCATATGCTTGTCTCAAAGATCAGGTTGTGCATGATCAGTTGTGTGGGTTGATGGTTGCCCTTATGCGATTGTGTGGAAGTGGTGGATGGTTGTCAAGATACTGCGGTCTCCCTTTTTTGGGAAGGGAACGTTGGTCTCGTTGGCGCTAGGGGGTTGGGTATATCAATCCTTCCCTTGTGTCATGCATAGCGGGCTTTCCCTGCCTTCATGTGCTGCATTGTGATGCCTCTCGGGTTGCTTCCCTCGAGGCGTGACGGTCAGTTGTGTGGGTTGATGGTTGTGCTTACGCGATTGTGTGGGAGTGGTGGATGGTTGTCAAGATACTGCGGTCTCCCTTTTTTGGGAAGGGAACGTTGGTCTCGTTGGCACCCTCATCCGTAAGTGGGGGTTTAATTTCTCCTCGCTTTCATTTGGTCCTTGTACATGTTTCCATGTGAATGATGGAACACGGTTTGGCTTGGTTGGATATCCGATGAGAACACTAGTCATATGCTTGTCTCAAAGATCAGTCTGTGCATGTACAGGGACAAACTAACCGAAAGATGGTGATACTGTGAAGGGTCTCATTAAATCAGTGACAAGTTTGACGTTCTCCTCGGTTATACATCAAGCGAAGAATGTGTATCTATTGTTTTTGCAAGATACACGAGCGTCATACAGAGGTGATGACTAATTAAGGGGAAACATGTCGATTTGGGAAGATGGTTTGGGCTTGTGTTGGGGTCTGAGTGGTTTGCTCAGTCATACCTCAAACATTGCAGATGTGGTTGGTGATGCTACCTGGCTGATCCTTCCATTAGTCATATGCTTGTATCAAAGATCAGGTTGTGCATGTACAAAGGACAAACTAATCGAATGGAATTGAATGCTCGGGACGACGGTTTAGGCTTGTGTTGGGGTCTGAGTGGTCTGCTCAGTCATACCTCAAACATTGCAGATGTGGTTAGTGACGCTACATGGGTGATCCTTCCACTAGTCATATGCGTGTCTCAAAGATCAGGTCCTGCATGTACAAGGACAAACTAATCGAAAGATGGTGATACTGTGAAGGGTCTCATTAAATCAGTGACACGGCTGACTTTCTCCTCGGTTATACATCAAGCGAAGAATCCCCAGGTGGGTGAGCTCCACCTAGAAGAACCTCACTTGTCCCTTTGGAGTTCTCCCTGTTGGTAGTGGAATTTTGTTGGTGCTGATGTAAGGGCCCCGTCTATATGCTTGGGTTGAATTCTCTCGCACAATTTTGGTTTCGGGTTCCAAGGGCTTGCTAAAAAGACGATGCGATACTAGACAGATATAACTTGGATGGGATGATGATAGATGAGCATGGTTGGTGTCCTGGTTCTTGGTTAAAAGTTTCGCAACGGTGGTTGAGTTCTTTTGAATGGTGGGATGTGGGGGGTGCGGCGGGACATAGGGCCTCCGTTCCTGTCATGACTCCTTTTCCTCAACGTCCCTGGAGCGTTGTGGGTTCGTCTGCTTAAAATCTGCCTCATGGCGGTTGAGTTCCTTCGGAAGGTGGGATGTGGGAGGCATGGCGGTGGGACGCTGTAATTCCTTTTCCTCACCGGTGGGATGTGGGGGGCATTGGAAAGAATGGGTTTTTGCCCAGTCTCATGCCGTGCCCACCTTTTTCCTCACCTTTCATGGAGCGTTGCGGTTCGGGCTTGCTTAAAAGGCCACCTGTTGGTGGCGGAGTTCCTTGGATGGTGGGATGTGGGAGGCATGGTGGGTTGGTGTTCCTTTGTCGTCCCTCGACGCTCCTGCCCTTCCCTCGCCTTCTCTAGAGCAGTGCGGCTCTGCTTGCTTAAAAGCTGCCTCAGGGCGGTTGAGTTGCTGCGGATGGTGGGATGTGGGGGGCGCGGCGGGATTGGGTTTTTGCCCCGTCCCCTGACGTGCCTGCCTTTTCCTCCCCGTCTGTGGAGCATTGCGGGCTGGGTGCTTAAATACCGCCTCACGGTTTGTGGGATCCTGTGGATGGTGGGATGTGGGCGGCGCGGCGGGACATAGGACCCCCGTACCTACCATGACTCCTTTTCCTCGACGTCTCTTGAGCGTTGCTGGTTCGTCTGCTTAAAAGCTGCCTCGTGGCGGTTGAGTTCCTACGGAATGTGAGATGTGGGAGGCACGGCGGGATGGGGGTTTCCCTCCTCATCCCCTGACGTTCCTACCTTTTTCCTCACTGGTGGGATGTGGGGGGTATGGGTGGGATTGGGTTGTTTCCCCGTCCTGTCGTACCCACCTTTTTCCTCACCTTTCATGGAGCGTTGCGGGTCGGGCTTTGCTTAAAATCCACTGATTGTGGTTGAGTTCTTGCAGATGTTGGGATGTGGGAGGCATGGTGGGATTGGGTTCCTTTGTCGTCCCTTGCTGTACCGCCTTTTCCTCACCTTCTCTGGAGCGTTGTGGAATTTTGGTAGTGGTTCAAGCGCGAAACTGTCGGTATCACCAGGATGCGAGAGCGTGCTCCTAAATTTCTCATTCAGTGATATTCCATGCGAACCATAGCAAGCTGCCTTGGGCAATGATTGGTGGGAGTGCTTTGCTCAACGCATTGTCGGGGCCACGTGCGAGTTATTTGGGTCCTAAGAAACTCACACCAACAGGGTAACGATTTCCATGGTTCATTATTGGACAAGTTGGGGTGCCTTCCTCCTCAGTCATGCCTTGGGTGATGATGTTCATAAGGGTGGCTTGAGAATGTGTATCTACTGTTTCTGCAAGATACACGAGCGTCATGCAGAGGTGATGACTAATTAAGGGGAAACATGTCGATTTGGGAAGAGATGGTTCGGGCTTGTGTTGGGGTCTGAGTGGTCTGCTCAGTCATACCTCAAACATTGCAGATGTGGTTGGTGATGGTACCCGGTTGATCTTTCCATTAGTCATATTATTGTCTCAAAGATCAGGCTGTGCATGTACGAAGGACAAACTAATCGAATGGAATTGAATGCTCGGGACGACGGTTTGGGCTTGTGTTGGGGTCTGAGTGGTCTGCTCAGTCATACCTCAAACATTGCAGATGTGGTTGGTGATGCTACATGGTTGATCCTTCCACTAGTCATATGCCTGTCTCAAAGATCAGGTCCCGCATGTAAAGGACAAACTAATCGAAAGATGGTGATACTGTGACGGGTCTCATTAAATCAGTGCCAGGGCTGACTTTCTCCTCGGTTATACCTCAAGCGAAGAATCCCCAGGTGGGTGAGCTCCACCTTGAAGACCCTCACTTGTCCCTTTGGAGTTCTCCCTGTTGGTAGTGGAATTTTGTTGGTGCTGATGTACGGGCCCCGTCTATATGCTTGGGTTGAATTCTCTCGCACAATTTTGGTTTCGGGTTCCAAGGGCTTGCTAAAAAGACGATGCGATACTAGACAGATATAACTTGGATGGGATGATGATAGATGAGCATGGTTGGTGTCCTGGTTCTTGGTTAAAAGTTTCGCAACGGTGGTTGAGTTCTTTTGAATGGTGGGATGTGGGGGGTGCGGCGGGACATAGGGCCTCTGTTCCTGTCATGACTCCTTTTCCTCAACGTCCCTGGAGCGTTGTGGGTTCGTCTGCTTAAAATCTGCCTCACGGCGGTTGAGTTCCTTCGGAAGGTGGGATGTGGGAAGCATGGCGGTGGGACGCTGTAATTCCTTTTCCTCACCGGTGGGATGTGGGGGGCATTGGAAAGAATGGGTTTTTGCCCAGTCTCATGCCGTGCCCGCCTTTTTCCTCACCTTTCATGGAGCGTTGCGGTTCGGGCTTGCTTAAAAGGCCACCTGTTGGTGGCGGAGTTCCTTGGATGGTGGGATGTGGGAGGCATGGTGGGTTGGTGTTCCTTTGTCGTCCCTCGACGCTCCTGCCCTTCCCTCGCCTTCTCTAGAGCAGTGCGGCTTTGCTTGCTTAAAAGCTGCCTCAGGGTGGTTGAGTTGCTGCGGATGGTGGGATGTGGGGGGCGCGGCGGGATTGGGTTTTTGCCCCGTCCCCTGACGTGCCTGCCTTTTCCTCCCCGTCTGTGGAGCATTGCGGGCTGGGTGCTTAAATACCGCCTCACGGTTTGTGGGATCCTGTGGATGGTGGGATGTGGGCGGCGCGGCGGGACATAGGACCCCCGTACCTACCATGACTCCTTTTCCTCGACGTCTCTTGAGCGTTGCTGGTTCGTCTGCTTAAAAGCTGCCTCATGGCGGTTGAGTTCCTACGGAATGTGAGATGTGGGAGGCACGGCGGGATGGGGGTTTCCCTCCTCATCCCCTGACGTTCCTACCTTTTCCCTCACTGGTGGGATGTGGGGGGTATGGGCGGGATTGGGTTGTTTCCCCGTCCTGTCGTACCCACCTTTTTCCTCACCTTTCATGGAGCGTTGCGGGTCGGGCTTTGCTTAAAATCCACTGAGTGTGGTTGAGTTCTTGCAGATGTTGGGATGTGGGAGGCATGGTGGGATTGGGTTCCTTTGTCGTCCCTTGCTGTACCGCCTTTTCCTCACCTTCTCTGGAGCGTTGTGGAATTTTGGTAGTGGTTCAAGCGCGAAACTGTCGGTATCACCAGGATGCGAGAGCGTGCTCCTAAATTTCTCATTCAGCGATATTCCATGCGAACCATAGCAAGCTGCCTTGGGCAATGATTGGTGGGAGTGCTTTGCTCAACGCATTGTCGGGGCCACGTGCGAGTTATTTGTGTCCTAAGAGACTCACACCAACAGGGTAACGATTTCCATGGTTCATTATTGGACAAGTTGGGGTGCCTTCCTCCTCAGTCATGCCTTGGGTGATGATGTTCATAAGGGTGGCTTGAGAATGTGTATCTACTGTTTCTGCAAGATACACGAGCGTCATGCGGAGGTGATGACTCATTAAGGGGAATCCTGTCGATTTGGGAAGATGGTTGGGGCTTGTGTTGGGGTCTGAGTGGTCTGCTCAGTCATACCTCAAACATTGCAGATGTGGTTGGTGATGCTACCTGGCTGATCCTTCCATTAGTCATATGCTTGTCTCAAAGATCAGGTTGTGCATGTACAAAGGACAAACTAATCGAACAGAATTGAATGTTCGGGACGACGGTTTGGGCTTGTGTTGGGGTCTGAGTGGTCAGCTCAGTCATACCCCAAACAATGCAGATGTTGTTGGTGATGCTACATGGCTGATCCTTCCACTAGTCATATGCCTGTCTCAAAGATCAGGTCCCGCATGTAAAGGACAAACTAATCGAAAGATGGTGATACTGTGACGGGTCTCATTAAATCAGTGCCAGGGGTGACTTTCTCCTCGGTTATATCTCAAGCGAAGAATCCCCAGGTGGGTGAGCTCCACCTAGAAGACCCTCACTTGTCCCTTTGGAGTTCTCCCTGTTGGTAGTGGAATTTTTTTGGTGCTGATGTAGGGGCCCCGTCTATATGCTTGGGTTGAATTCTCTCGCACAATTGCGGTTCCGTCTTCCAAGGGCTTGCTAAAAAGACAATGCGATACTAGACAGATATAACTTGGATGGGATGATGATAGATGAGCATGGTTGGTGTCCTGGTTCTTGGTTAAAAGTTTCGCAACGGTGGTTGAGTTCTTTTGAATGGTGGGATGTGGGGGGTGCGGCGGGACATAGGGCCTCCGTTCCTGTCATGACTCCTTTTCCTCAACGTCCCTGGAGCGTTGTGGGTTCGTCTGCTTAAAATCTGCCTCATGGCGGTTGAGTTCCTTCGGAAGGTGGGATGTGGGAGGCATGGCGGTGGGACGCTGTAATTCCTTTTCCTCACCGGTGGGATGTGGGGGGCATTGGAAAGAATGGGTTTTTGCCCAGTCTCATGCCGTGCCCGCCTTTTTCCTCACCTTTCATGGAGCGTTGCGGTTCGGGCTTGCTTAAAAGGCCACCTGTCGGTGGCGGAGTTCCTTGGATGGTGGGATGTGGGAGGCATGGTGGGTTGGTGTTCCTTTGTCGTCCCTCGACGCTCCTGCCCTTCCCTCGCCTTCTCTAGAGCAGTGCGGCTTGGCTTGCTTAAAAGCCGCCTCAGGGTGGTTGAGTTGCTGCGGATGGTGGGATGTGGGAGGCGCGGCGGGATTGGGTTTTTGCCCCGTCCCCTGACGTGCCTGCCTTTTCCTCCCCGTCTGTGGAGCATTGCGGGCTGGGTGCTTAAATACCGCCTCACGGTTTGTGGGATCCTGTGGATGGTGGGATGTGGGCGGCGCGGCGGGACATAGGACCCCCGTACCTACCCTGACTCCTTTTCCTTGACGTCTCTTGAGCGTTGCTGGTTCGTCTGCTTAAAAGCTGCCTCATGGCGGTTGAGTTCCTACGGAATGTGAGATGTGGGAGGCACGGCGGGATGGGGGTTTCCCTCCTCATCCCCTGACGTTCCTACCTTTTTCCTCACTGGTGGGATGTGGGGGGTATGGGCGGGATTGGGTTGTTTCCCCGTCCTGTCGTACCCACCTTTTTCCTCACCTTTCATGGAGCGTTGCGGGTCGGGCTATGCTTAAAAGCCACCGAGTGTGGTTGAGTTCTTGCAGATGTTGGGATGTGGGAGGCATGGTGGGATTGGGTTCCTTTGTCGTCCCTTGCTGTACCGCCTTTTCCTCACCTTCTCTGGAGCGTTGTGGAATTTTGGTAGTGGTTCAAGCGCGAAACTGTCGGTATCACCAGGATGCAAGAGCGTGCTCCTAAATTTCTCATTCAGCGATATTTCATGCGAACCATAGCAAGCTGCCTTGGGCAATGATTGGTGGGAGTGCTTTGCTCAACGCATTGTCGGGGCCACGTGCGAGTTATTTGGGTCCTAAGAAACTCACACCAACAGGGTGACGATTTCCATGGTTCATTATTGGACAAGTTGGGGTGCCTTCCTCCTCAGTCATGCCTTGGGTGATGATGTTCATAAGGGTGGCTTGAGAATGTGTATCTACTGTTTCTGCAAGATACACGAGCGTCATGCGGAGGTGATGACTCATTAAGGGGAATCCTGTCGATTTGGGAAGATGGTTGGGGCTTGTGTTGGGGTCTGAGTGGTCTGCTCAGTCATACCTCAAACATTGCAGATGTGGTTGGTGATGCTACCTGGCTGATCCTTCCAGTAGTCATATGCTTGTCTCAAAGATCAGGTTGTGCATGTACAAAGGACAAACTAATCGAACAGAATTGAATGTTCGGGACGACGGTTTGGGCTTGTGTTGGGGTCTGAGTGGTCAGCTCAGTCATACCCCAAACAATGCAGATGTTGTTGGTGATGCTACATGGCTGATCCTTCCACTAGTCATATGCCTGTCTCAAAGATCAGGTCCCGCATGTAAAGGACAAACTAATCGAAAGATGGTGATACTGTGACGGGTCTCATTAAATCAGTTCCAGGGGTGACTTTCTCCTCGGTTATATCTCAAGCGAAGAATCCCCAGGTGGGTGAGCTCCACCTAGAAGACCCTCACTTGTCCCTTTGGAGTTCTCCCTGTTGGTAGTGGAATTTTTTTGGTGCTGATGTAGGGGCCCCGTCTATATGCTTGGGTTGAATTCTCTCGCACAATTGCGGTTCCGTCTTCCAAGGGCTTGCTAAAAAGACGATGCGATACTAGACAGATATAACTTGGATGGGATGATGATAGATGAGCATGGTTGGTGTCCTGGTTCTTGGTTAAAAGTTTCTCAACGGTGGTTGAGTTCTTTTGAATGGTGGGATGTGGGGGGTGCGGCGGGACATAGGGCCTCCGTTCCTGTCATGACTCCTTTTCCTCAACGTCCCTGGAGCGTTGGGGGTTCGTCTGCTTAAAATCTGCCTCATGGCGGTTGAGTTCCTTCGGAAGGTGGGATGTGGGAGGCATGGCGGTGGGACGCTGTAATTCCTTTTCCTCACCGGTGGGATGTGGGGGGCATTGGAAAGAATGGGTTTTTGCCCAGTCTCATGCCGTGCCCGCCTTTTTCCTCACCTTTCATGGAGCGTTGCGGTTCGGGCTTGCTTAAAAGGCCACCTGTCGGTGGCGGAGTTCCTTGGATGGTGGGATGTGGGAGGCATGGTGGGTTGGTGTTCCTTTGTCGTCCCTCGACGCTCCTGCCCTTCCCTCGCCTTCTCTAGAGCAGTGCGGCTTGGCTTGCTTAAAAGCCGCCTCAGGGTGGTTGAGTTACTGCGGATGGTGGGATGTGGGAGGCGCGGCGGGATTGGGTTTTTGCCCCGTCCCCTGACGTGCCTGCCTTTTCCTCCCCGTCTGTGGAGCATTGCGGGCTGGGTGCTTAAATACCGCCTCACGGTTTGTGGGATCCTGTGGATGGTGGGATGTGGGCGGCGCGGCGGGACATAGGACCCCCGTACCTACCATGACTCCTTTTCCTCGACGTCTCTTGAGCGTTGCTGGTTCGTCTGCTTAAAAGCTGCCTCATGGCGGTTGAGTTCCTACGGAATGTGAGATGTGGGAGGCACGGCGGGATGGGGGTTTCCCTCCTCATCCCCTGACGTTCCTACCTTTTTCCTCACTGGTGGGATGTGGGGGGTATGGGCGGGATTGGGTTGTTTCCCCGTCCTGTCGTACCCACCTTTTTCCTCACCTTTCATGGAGCGTTGCGGGTCGGGCTATGCTTAAAAGCCACCGAGTGTGGTTGAGTTCTTGCAGATGTTGGGATGTGGGAGGCATGGTGGGATTGGGTTCCTTTGTCGTCCTTTGCTGTACCTGCCTTTTCCTCACCTTCTCTGGAGCGTTGTGGGATTTTGGTAGTGGTTCAAGCGCGAAACTGTCGGTATCACCAGGATGAGAGACCGTGCTCCTAAATTTCCCATTCAGTGATATTCCATGCGAACCGTAGCAAGCTTCCTTGGGCAGTGATTTGCGGGAGTGCTTTGCCCAACGCATTGTCGGGGCCACCTGTGAGTTATTTGGGTCCTGAGAAACTCACACCACCAGGCAAACGGTTGCCATGGTTCATTATTGGACAAGTTGGGGTGCCTTCCTCCTCAGTCATGCCTTGGGTGATGATGTTCATAAGGGCGGCTTGAGAATGTGTATCTACTGTTTCTGCAAGATACACGAGCGTCATGCGGAGGTGATGACTCATTAACCGGGATCCTGTGGATTCGTGGGAAGTGATCGGTTTGGCTATTCTCATCGGTGCTGGGTAAAGGAAGGAATGAATGCTGAGACCCCGTCGATGATGATTCATTCTTGTCTCTGGAATAAAAGAAGTGTTGGAAGTCGGATCTATTTTTTCGGTGCGGTGTACTTGAGCATCATTGGGAGGTGAAGACTCTTTACAGGGAGATCCTATAAAATGTTGGGTAGTCCGATCCTAAATGATCAGGTTTCGGGCAGGAAATTCTTATGAATGATGAGCGAAGATCGAATGTTGTGACCCCATCGCATGTTAGTGCATGGTGGTGATGTGTGGCCCTTGATAGTCCCTCGGTTGCGTGTTTCCCAAAGGTTTGTTCCCACATTGCATGAAATTTACATCTGGGCACTTAGATTCCGCATGCATCATGTCGGTGAGGGCTCTGTTTGTAGTTTATGAAGTGATTGATCGAAATTGGGTATACTAGTGCATATACGGAGAATTGTGG
>CAUJRU010002793.1:0-17500 GCA_963277665.1 Viscum album | reverse complement strand
CGTGGTTTGTCCCCTGCCAGGTCCTGCGGACTGACAATCGCGTCTAAACAGTTCCCTCCGAGCGAGACTATTTGAAGTGGACTCGGGGCTTCGCTTGTGGGAAGCGGTGCACTTTGAAAGGAAAGACTTTGAGCTGGGGTTTGTAGCGAGTGAGACCCCAATGGCTGAGATTGAGAATGCCATCCAAGTGGGATGATTCGGCGCGGGCTTGGGGTTTGCAATCAGCCTATGGAAAGGCATTGAGCTGGGGTTTGTCATATGTTGTCGTTTCCTGTATGTAAGGACAATCACCAAAATAAAATTCAATTCTTGCGTGAGGACGGACTTGGGACATGGGTTTTGTCATGTCCCCGGTGATGGACGATACGTCGGACGGATGCCACGACGTGTGGGTGGCCTTCCTGCGCTTAAGGGGTCACGTCGGTGGTCATTCCTACGTTTTCATAGGTTTTTCAGTGCCACACGTGTGGTCTTTCATGCGCTGCGCTGCCCTCTGGGACGTCTAAACCCCTCAGTATGTCTCCTCGTCACTGTTGATGTTTCCTGGTGGGATAGCTGGAAATGCATAAATGTCTCTTCAGGGGGGGGGGGAGTGGTCGGCGACCCCCCCCTGGGCGTGGGTCTTGTCCTGCGCGCCCAGATCCACCCAATGACATGCCCACGGACATGAAAAAATGGCCTCTAGACAATGCCATGAATGCTTGGTGATTCGTCCGGTGCTTGGGGCTTGTCTTGTCCGGGGTATTGCGCCATGAAAGCGATGACAATGAGCCGGGGTTCGTCACGTGTCAGGTCCTACGTACTGACAATCGCGTGGAGACAATGCCATCCGGGTGAGGCGATTTGAAGGGGCCTCGGGGCTTGTCTTGGTGGATGCGGTGTGCCTTAAAAGGAAAGACATGGAGGTGGTGGTTGGTGAAATGTTGTTGGGTCCTATATGTAACGACAATCACCACCTGATGAGAATTCATTTCATGCGTGAGGACCCGCTGTGGACATGGGGCATGTCTTCTCGGCGGTGATCGACGATACGCGGGACGGATGCCATGACGTGTCGGCGGCCTTCAAGTGCCTAAGGGGTCACGTCGGTGGTCGTTCCTATGGTTTCATAGCTCTTTTAGGGCAACACGTGTTGTCTTTCATGCGCTGCACTGACCTCTGGGATGTCTAAACCCCTCAGTATGTCTCCTCGTCACTGATGATGTTTCCTGGTGGGATAGCTGGAAATGCATAAATGTCTCTTTAGGGGGGGAGTGGTCGGCGACCCCCCCTGGGCGTGGGTCTTGTCCTGCGTGCCCAGAGCCACCCAATGACATGCCCACGGACATGGAAAAATGGCCTCTAGACAATCCCATGAATGCTTGATGATTCGTCTGGTGCTTGGGGCTTGTCTTGTCCGGGGTAGTGCGCCATCAAAGCTTTGAAAATGAGTCGGGGTTCGTCGCGTGTCAGGTCCTACGTACTGACAATCGCGTGGAGACAATTCCATCCGAGTGAGACGATTTGAAGGGGCATCGGGGCTTGCATTGGTGGATGCGGGGTGCCTTGAAAGGAAGGACGCCGAGCTGGGGTTTGCCATATCTTGTTGGGTCCGGTATGTAACGTCCATGACCACCTAAATAGAATTCGTTTCATGCGTGAGGACCCGCTCTGGACATGGGGTTGTCTTCTCGGCGGTGGTCGACGACACGCGGGACGGATGCCATGACGTGCCGGCGGCCTTCATGTGCCTAAGGGGTCATGTCGGTGGCCGTTCCTATGGTTTCATAGCTCTTTTAGGGCAACTCGCGTTGTCTTTCATGAGCTGGGGTGCCCTCTGGGTGGTCTAAACCACTCAGTATGTCTCCTCGTCAGTGCTGATGTTTCCTGGTGGGATAGCTGTAAATGCATAAATGTCTCTTTAGGGGGGTAGTGGTCGGCGACCCCCCCTGGGCGTGGGTCTTGTCCTGCGTGCCTCGAGCCACCCAGTGACATGCCCACGGACATGGAAAAATGGCCTCTAGACAATGCCATCAATGCGTGATGATTCGTCCGGTGCTTGGGGCTTGTCTTCTCCGGGGTAGTGCGCCTTAAAAGCTTTGACAATGAGCCGGGGTTCGTCGCGTGTGAGGTCCTACGTACCGACAATCGCGTGGAGACAATGCCATCCGAGTGAGACGATTTGAAGGGGCCTCGAGGCTTGTCTTGGTGGATGCGGGGTGCCTTGAAAGGAAGGACGCCGAGCTGGGGTTTGTCATATGTTGTTGGGTTCGGTATGTAACGACACCGACCACCTAAAGAGAATTCATTTCATGCGTGAGGACCCGCTCTGGACATGGGGTCTGTCTTCTCGGCGGTGGTCGACGATACGCGGGAAGGATGCCATGACGTGTCGGCGGCCTTCACGTGCCTAAGGGGTCACGTCGGTTGCCGTTCCTATGGTTTCATAGCTCTTTTAGGGCAACACGTGTTGTCTTTCATGCGCTGCGGTTCCCTCTGGGTGGTCTGAACCACTCAGTATGTCTCCTCGTCAGTGCTGATGTTTCCTGGTGGGAGAGCTGGAAATGCAGAAATGTCTCTTTAGGGGGGGAGTGGTCGGCGACCCCCCCTGGGCGTGGGTCTTGTCCTGCGTGCCCAGAGCCACCCAGTGACATGCCCACAGACATGGAAAAATGGCCTCTAGATGATTCCTCCTGTGCTTGGGGCTTGTCTTGCCCGCGGTAGTGCCCCATAAAAGCGATGACAATGAGACGGGGTTCGTCGCGTGTCAGGTCCGACGAACTGACAATCGCGTGGAGACAAAGCCATCCGAGTGAGACGATTTGAAGTGGCCTCGGGGCATGTCTTGGTGGATGCGACGTGCCTTGAAAGGAAGGACGTCGAGGTGGGGTTTTTCATATGTTGTTGGGTCCTGTATGTAATTACAATTACCACCTAAAGAGAATTCTTTTCATGAGTGAGGACCCGCTCTGGACATGGGGCGTGTCTTCTCGGCGGTGATCGACGATACGCGGGATGGATGCCATGACTTGTCGGTGGCCTTCATGTGCATAAGGGGTCACGTCGGTGGCCCTTCCTATGGTTTCATAGCTCTTTTAGGGCAACACGTGTTGTCTTTCATGCGCTGTGGTGCCCTCAGGGTGGTCTAAACCCATCAGTATGTCTCCTCGTCAGTGTTGATGTTTCCTGGTGGGATAGCTGGAAATGCATAAATGTCTCTTTAGGGGGGGAGTGGTCGGCGACCCCCCTGGGCGTGGGTCTTGTCCTGCGTGCCTAGAGCCACCCAATGACATGCCCAGTGACATGGAAAATGGCATCGACGCAATGCCCTGAATTCCTGATGATTCTTCCCGTGCTAGGGTCTTGTCTTGCCCGAGGTGGTGCGCCATAAAACCGATGACAATGAGATGGGTGGGGTTTGTCGCCTGTGAGATCCTACGGACTGACAATCGCGTCCAGACAATGGAATCCTAGTGAGGCGATTTGAAGGGGCCTCGGGGCCCGTCTTGGTGCGTGCGGCGTGCCTTGAAAGGAAGGACGTTGAGGTGGGGTTTGTCATATGTTGTTGTGTCCGGTATGTAAAGACAATGACCACCTAAAGAGAATTCATTTCATGCGTGAGGACCCGCTCTGGACATGGGTCCTGTCTCCTCGGCGGTGTTGGACGATACGCGGGACGGATGCCATGACGTGTCGGCGGCCTTCATGTGCCTAAGGGGCCACGTCGGTGTCCCTTCCTATGGTTTCATAGCCCTTTTAGGGCAACACGTGTTGCCTTTCATGCGCTGCGGTTCCCTCTGGGTGGTCTAAACCACTCAGTATGTCTCCTCGTCAGTGTTGATGTTTCCTGGTGGAATAGCTGGAAATGCATAAATGTCTCTTTAGGGGGGGAGTGGTCGGCGACCCCCCCTGGGCGTGGGTCTTGTCCTGCGTGCCGAGAGCCACCCACAGACATGCCCAGTGACATGGAAAATGGCATCGACGCAATGCCATGAATTCCTGATGATTCGTCCCGTGCTTGGGGCTTGTCTTGCCCGAGGTAGTGCGCCCTAAAAACGATGGCAATGAGACGGGGTTTGTCGCATGTGCGATCCTGCGGACTGACAGTCGCGTCCAGACAATGGCATCCGAGTGAGACGATTTGAAGGGGCCTCAGGGCCCGTCTTGGTGCATGCGGCGTGCCTTGAAAGGAAGGACGTCGAGGTGGGGTTTTTCATATGTTGTCGTGTCCCGTATGTAATGACAATGACCACCTAAAGAGAATTCATTTCATGCGCGAGGACCCGCTCTGGACATGGGGCCTGTCTTCTCGGCGGCGTTGGATGCTACCCGCGACGAATGCTACTACGTGTCGGCGGCCTTGATGTGCCTAAGGGGTCACATCAGTGGCTGTTCCTATGGTTTCATATCTCTTTTAGGGAAACACGTGTTGTCTTTCATGCGCTGTGGTGCCCACAGGGTTGTCTAAACCCATCAGTATGTCTCCTCGTCAGTGCTGATGTTTCCTGGTGGGACAGCTGGAAATGCATAAATGTCTCTTTAGGGGGGGAGTGGTCGGCGACCCCCCCTGGGCGTGGGTCTTGTCCTGCGTGCCCAGAGCCACCCAGTGACATGCCCACGGACATGGAAAAACAGCCTCCGGACAAAGCAAAGACAGCTTGATGATTCGTCCGGTGCTTGGGGCTTGTCTTGTTCGAGGTAGTGCGCCATAAAAGTGATGACAATGAGCCGGGTTTCGTCGCGTGTCAGGTCCTCCGTACTGACAATCAGGTGGAGACAACGCCATCCGGGTGAGAGGATTTGAAGGGGCCTCAGGGCTTGCCTTGGTGGATGCGGTGTGCCTTGAATGGAAGGACAATGAGGTGGGGTTTGTCATATGTTGTTGGGTCCGGTATGTAATGACAATGACCGCCTAAAGAGAATTCCTTTCATGTGTGGGGACCCGCTCTGGACATGGGGCGTGTCTTCGCTGTGGTGATGGACGATACGTGGGACGGATGCCATGACGTGTCGGCGGCCTTCATGTGCCTAAGGGGTCACGTCGGTGGCCCTTCCTATGGTTTCATAGCTCTTTTAGGGCAACACGTGTTGCCTTTCAGGCGTTGCCCTGCCCTCAGGGTGGTCTAAACCCATCAGTATGTCTCCTCGTCGGTGTTGATGTTTCCTGGTGGAATAGCTGGAAATGCATAAATGTCTCTTTAGGGGGGGAGTGGTCGGCGACCCCCCCGGGCGTGGGTCTTGTCTTGCGTGCCTAGAGCCACCCAATGTGATGCCCATTGACATGCAAAATGACATCGACGTAATGCCATGAATGCCTGATGATTCGTCCCGTGCTTGGGGCTTGTCTTGCCCGAGGTAGTGCGCCATAAAAACGATGACAATGGGATGGTGTTTGTCGCCTTCGAGATCCTGCGGACTGACAGTCGCGTTCAGACAATGGCATCCGAGTGAGACGATTTGAAGGGGTCTCGGGGCCCGTCTTGGTGCATGCGGCGTTTCTTGAAAGGAAGGACGTCGAGGTGGGGTTTGTCACATGTTGTTGTGTTCGGAATGTAAAGACAATGACCGCCTAAAGATAATTCATTTCATGCGCGGGGACCCGCTCTGGACATGGGTCCTGTCTTCTCGGCGGTGTTGGATGATACCCGGGACGGATGCCATGACGTGTCGGCGGCCTTCGTGTGCCTAAGGGGTCACTTTGGTGGCTGTTCGTATGGATTCGTAGCTCTTTAAGGGCAACACGTGCTGTCTTTCATGCGTTGTGGTGCCCATTGGGTTGTCTGAACCCATCAGTATGTGTCCTCGTCAGTGCTGATGTTTCCTGGTGGGACAGCTGGAAATGCATAAATGTCTCTTTAGGGGGGGAGTGGTCGGCGACCCCCCCCCTGGGCGTGGGTCTTGTCCTGCGTGCCCAGAGCCACCCAGTGACATGCCCACGAACATGGAAAAACGACCTCCAGACAAATCCATGAAAGCTTGATTATTCGTACGGTGCTTGGGGCTTGTCTTGTCTGAGGTAATGCGTCATAAAAGTGATGACAATGAGCCGGGGTGCGTCGCGTGTCAGGTCCGACGTACTGACAATCACGTGGAGACAACGCCATCCGAGTGGGACGATTTGAAGGGGCCTTGGGTCTTGCCTTGGTGGATGCGGTGTGCCTTGCAAGGAAGGACGACGTGGTGGGGTTTGTCATATGTTGTTGGGTACGGTATGTATTGACAATGACCGCCTAAAGATAATTCCTTTGAGGCGTGAGGACCAGCTCTGGACATGGGGCGTGTCTTCTCTGCGGTGATGGACGAGACGCGGGGCGGATGCCATGACGTGTCGGCGGCCTTCATGTGCCTAAGGGGTCACGTCGGTGGCCCTTCCTATGGTTTCATAGCTCTTTTAGGGCAACCCGTGTTGTCTTTCATGCACTGCAGTGCCCTTAGGGTGGTCTAAACCCATCAGTATGTCTCCTCGTCACTGTTGATGTTTCCTGGTGGTATAGCTGGAAATGCATAAATGTCTCTTTAGGGGGGGAGTGGTCGGCGACCCCCCCTGGGCGTGGGTCTTGTCCTGCGTGCCTAGAGCCACCCAATGACATGCCGAGTGACATGGAAAATGGCATCGACGCAGTGCCATGAATTCCTGATGATTCGTCTCGTGCTTGGGGCTTGTCTTGCCCGAGGTAGTGCGCCCTAAAAACGATGACAATGAGATGGGGTTTGTCGCATGTGTGATCCTGCGGACTGACAGTCGTGTCCAGACAATGGCATCCGAGTGAGACGATTTGAAGGGGCCTCGAGGCCCGTCTTGGTGCGTGTGGCGTGCCTTGAAAGGAAGGACGTTGCGGTGGGGTTTGTCATCTGTTGTCGTGTCCCGTATGTAATGACAATGACCACCTAAAGAGAATTCATTTCATGCGTGAGGACCCTCTCTGGACATGGGGCCTGTCTTCTCGGCGGTGTTGGACGCTACCCGGGATGAATGCTACTACGTGTCGGCGGCCTTCATGTGCCTAAGGGGTCACATCGGTGGCTGTTCCTACGGTTTCATATATCTTTTAGGGCAACACGTGTTGACTTTCATGCGCTGTGGTGCCCACAGGGTTGTCTAAACCCTCCAGTATGTCTCCTCGTCAGTGCTGATGTTTCCTGGTGGGACAGCTGGAAAGGCATAAATGTCTCTTTAGGGGGGGAGTGGTCGGCGACCCCCCCTGGGCGTGGGTCTTGTCCTGCGTGCCCAGAGCCACCTAGTGACATGCCCACGGACATGGAAAAATGGCCTCCAGACAAATCCATGAAAGCTTGAGGATTCATACGGTGCTTGGGGCTTGTCTTGTCTGAGGTAATGCGCCATAAAAGTGATGACAATGAGCCGGGGTGCGTCGCGTGTCAGGTCCGACGTACTGACAATCACGTGGAGACAACGCCACCCGAGTGGGACGATTTGAAGGGGCATCGGGGCTTGCCTTGGAGGATGCGGTGTGCCTTGCAAGGAAGGACGACGTGGTGGGGTTTGTCATATGTTGTTGGGTACGGTATGTAATGACAATGACCGCCTAAAGATAATTCATTTCATGCGTGAGGACCCGCTCTGGACATGGGGCGTGTCTTCTCTGCGGTGATGGACGAGACGCGGGACGGATGTCATGACGTGTCGGCGGCCTTCATGTGCCTAAGGGGTCACGTCGGTGGCCCTTCCTATGGTTTCATAGCTCTTTTAGGGCAACCCGTGTTGTCTTTCATGCACTGCGGTGCCCTTAGGGTGGTCTAAACCCCTCAGTATGTCTCCTCGTCACTTTTGATGTTTCCTGGTGGAATAGCTGGAAATGCATAAATGTCTCTTTAGGGGGGGAGTGGTCGGCGACCCCCCCTGGGCGTGGGTCTTGTCCTGCGTGCCTAGAGCCACCCGATGACATGCCCAGTGACATGGAAAATGGCATCGACGCAATGCCATGAATTCTTGATGATTCGTCCCGTGCTTGGGGCTTGTCTTTCCCGAGGTAGTGCGCCTTAAAAACGATGACAATGAGATGGGTTTTGTCGCATGTGTGATCTTGCGGGCTGACAGTCGTTTCCAGACAAAGGCATCCGAGTGAGACGATTTGAAGGGGCCTCGAGGCCCGTCTTGGTGCATGCGGTGTGCCTTGAAAGGAAGGACGTTGAGGTGTGGTTATTCATGTGTTTTCGTGTCCCGTATGTAATGATAATGACCACCTAAAGAGAATTCATTTCATGCGTGAGGACCCTCTCTGGACATGGGGCCTGTCTTCTCGGCGGTGTTGGACGCTACCCGGGATGGATGCTAGTACGTGATGGCGGCCTTGATGTGCCTAAGGGGTCACATTGGTGGCTATTCCTATGGTTTCATATCTCTTTTAGGGCAACACGTGTTGTCTTTCATGCGCTGTGGTGCCCACAGGGTTGTCTGAACCCATCAGTATGTCTCCTCGTCAGTGCTGATGTTTCCTGGTGGGACAGCTGGAAATGCATAAATGTCTCTTTAGGGGGGGAGTGGTCGGCGACCCCCCCTGGGCGTGGGTCTTGTCCTGTGTGCCCAGAGCCACCCAGTGACATGCCCACGGACATGGAAAAACGGCCTCCAGACGAATCCATGAAAGCCTGATGATTCGTACGGTGCTTGGGGCTTGTCTTGTCTGAGGTAATGCGCCATAAAAGTGATGACAATGAGCTGGGGTGCGTCGCGTGTCAGACCCACGCCGAGTGACGTGGAAAATGGCATCGACGCAATGCCAAGAATTCCTGATGATTTGTCCCGTGCTTCGGGCTTGTCTTGCCCGAGGTAGTGCGCCATAAAAACGATGACAATGAGATGGGGTTTGTCGCGTGTGTGAGGTCCGACGTACTGACGATCACGTGGAGACAACGGCATCCGAGTGAGACGATTTGAAGGGGCCTCGGGGCTTGCCTTGGTGGATGCGGTGTGCCTTGCAAGGAAGGACGATGTGGTGGGGTTTGTCATATGTTGTTGGGTACGGTATGTATTGACAATGACCACCTAAAGATAATTCCTTTGAGGCGTGAGGACTCGCTCTGGACATGGGGCGCGTCTTCTCTGCGGTGATGGACGAGACGCGGGACGGATGCCATGACGTGTCGGCGGCCTTCATGTGCCTAAGGGGTCACGTCGGTGGCCCTTCCTATGGTTTCATAGCTCTTTTAGGGCAACCCGTGTTGTCTTTCATGCACTGCGGTGCCCTTAGGGTGGTCTAAACCCATCAGTATGTCTCCTCGTCACTGTTGATGTTTCCTGGTGGTATAGCTGGAAATGCATAAATGTCTCTTTAGGGGGGGAGTGGTCGGCGACCCCCCCTGGGCGTGGGTCTTGTCCTGCGTGCCTAGAGCCACCCACTGACATGCCGAGTGACATGGAAAATGGCATCGACGCAGTGCCATGAATTTCTGATGATTCGTCCCGTGCTTGGGGCTTGTCTTGCCCGAGGTAGTGCGCCCTAAAAACGATGACAATGAGATGGGGTTTGTCGCATGTGTGATCCTGCGGACTGACAGTCGTGTCCAGACAATGGCATCCGAGTGAGACGATTTGAAGGGGCCTCGAGGCCCGTCTTGGTGCGTGTGGCGTGCCTTGAAAGGAAGGACGTTGCGGTGGGGTTTGTCATCTGTTGTCGTGTCCCGTATGTAATGACAATGACCACCTAAAGAGAATTCATTTCATGCGTGAGGACCCTCTCTGGACATGGGGCCTGTCTTCTCGGCGGTGTTGGACGCTACCCGGGATGAATGCTACTACGTGTCGGCGGCCTTCATGTGCCTAAGGGGTCACATCGGTGGCTGTTCCTATGGTTTCATATATCTTTTAGGGCAACACGTGTTGTCTTTCATGCGCTGTGGTGCCCACAGGGTTGTCTAAACCCGTTATTATGTCTCCTCGTCAGTGCTGATGTTTCCTGGTGGGACAGCTGAAAATGCATAAATGTCTCTTTAGGGGGGGAGTGGTCGGCGACCCCCCCTGGGCGTGGGTCTTGTCCTGCGTGCCCAGAGCCACCTAGTGACATGCCCACGGACATGGAAAAATGGCCTCCAGACAAATCCATGAAAGCTTGAGGATTCATACGGTGCTTGGGGCTTGTCTTGTCTGAGGTAATGCGCCATAAAAGTGATGACAATGAGCCGGGGTGCGTCGCGTGTCAGGTCCGACGTACTGACAATCACGTGGAGACAACGCCACCCGAGTGGGACGATTTGAAGGGGCATCGGGGCTTGCCTTGGAGGATGCGGTGTGCCTTGCAAGGAAGGACGACGTGGTGGGGTTTGTCATATGTTGTTGGGTACGGTATGTAATGACAATGACCGCCTCAAGATAATTCCTTTCATGCGTGAGGACCCGCTCTGGACATGGGGCGTGTCTTCTCTGCGGTGATGGACGAGACGCGGGACGGATGCCATGACGTGTCGGCGGCCTTCATGTGCCTAAGGGGTCACGTCGGTGGCCCTTCCTATGGTTTCATAGCTCTTTTAGGGCAACCCGTGTTGTCTTTCATGCACTGCGGTGCCCTTAGGGTGGTCTAAACCCATCAGTATGTCTCCTCGTCACTGTTGATGTTTCCTGGTGGAATAGCTGGAAATGCATAAATGTCTCTTTAGGGGGGGGAGTGGTCGGCGACCCCCCCTGGGCGTGGGTCTTGTCCTGCGTGCCTAGAGCCACCCGATGACATGCCCAGTGACATGGAAAATGGCATGGACGCAATGCCATGAATTCTCGATGATTCGTCCCGTGCTTGGGGCTTGTCTTTCCCGAGGTAGTGCGCCCTAAAAACGATGACAACGAGATGGGGTTTGTCGCATGTGTGATCTTGCGGGCTGATAGTCGTTTCCAGACAATGGCATCCGAGTGAGACGATTTGAAGGGGCCTCGAGGCCCGTCTTGGTGCATGCGGCGTGCCTTGAAGGGAAGGACGTTGAGGTGGGGTCATACCTCAAACATTGCAGATTTGGTTGGTGATGCAACCTTGTTGATCCTTCCATTAGTCATATGCTTGTCTCAAAGATCAGGTTGTGCATGTACAATGGACAAACTAATCGAACGGAATTGAATGTTCGGGACGACGGTTTGGGCTTGTGTTGGGGTCTGAGTGGTGAGCTCAGTCATACCTCAAACAATGCAGATGTTGTTGGTGATTCTACATGTCTGATCCTTCCACTAGTCATATGCTTGTCTCAAAGATCAGGTCCTGCATGATCAGTTGTGTGGGTTGATGGTTGCGCTTATGCGATTGTGTGGGAGTGGTGGATGGTTGTCAAGATACCGCGGTCTCCCTTTTTTGGGAAGGGAACGTTGGTCTCGTTGGCTCTAGGGGGTTGGGTATATCAATCCTTCCCTTGTGTCATGCATAGCGGGCTTTCCCTGCCTTCATGTGCTGCATTGTGATGCCTCTCGGGTTGCATCCCTCGAGGCGTCACGATCAGCTGTGTGGGTTGATGGTTGTGCTTACGCGATTGTGTGGGAGTGGTGGATGGTTGTCAAGATACTGCGGTCTCCCTTTTTTGGGAAGGGAACGTTGGTCTCGTTGGCACCCTCATTCGTAAGTGGGGGTTTAATTTCTCCTCGCTTTCATTTGGTCCTTGTGCATGTTTCCATGTGAATGATGGAACACGGTTTGGCTTGGTTGGATATCCGTTGAGAACACTAGTCATATGCTTGTCTCAAAGATCAGTCTGTGCATGTACAGGGACAAACTAATCGAAGATGGTGATACTGTGAAGGGTCTCAGTAAATCAGGGACAAGTCTGACGTTCTCCTCGGTTTTACATCAAGAGAAGAATGTGTATCTATTGTTTCTGCAAGATACACGAGCGTCATGCAGAGATGATGACTCATTAAGGGGAATCCTGTCGATTTGGGAAGATGATTTGGGCTTGTGTTGGGGTGTGAGTGGTCTGCTCAGTCATACCTCAAACATTGCAGATGTGGTTGGTGATGCTACCTGGCTGATCCTACCATTAGTCATATGCTTGTCTCAAAGATCAGGTTGTGCATTTACAAAGGATAAACTAATCGAACGGAATTGAATGTTCGGGATGATGGTTTGGGCTTGTGTTGGGGTCTGAGTGGTCTGCTCAGTTATACCACAAACAATGCAGATGTTGTTGGTAATGCTACATGGTTGATCCTTCCACTAGTCATATGCTTGTCTCAAAGATCAGTTAGTGCATGTACAGGGACAAACTAATCGAAAGATGGTGATACTGTGAAGGGTCTCATTAAATCAGTGACACGGCTGACTTTCTCCTCGGTTATACATCAAGCGAAGAATCCCCAGGTGGGTGAGCTCCACCTAGAAGATCCTCACTTGTCCCATCGGAGTTCTCCCTGTTGGTAGTGGAATTTTGTTAGTGCTGATATACGGGCCCTGTTTATATGCTTGGGTTGAATTCTCTCGCACAATTGCGGTTTTGAGCATCATGCAGAGGTGAAGACTCATTAATTGGGTTCCTGTCGATTTGGGAAGACGGTTTGGGATTGTGTTGGGGTCTGAGTGGTCTGCTCAGTCATACCTCAAACATTGCAGATGTTGTTGGTGGTGCAACCTGTCTGATCCTTCCATTAGTCATATGCTTGTCTCAAAAATCAGGTTGTGCATGTACAAAGGACAAACTAATCGAACGGAATTGAATGTTCGAGACGACGGTTTGGGCTTGTGTTGGGGTCTGAGTGGTGAGCTCAGTCATACCTCAAACAATGCAGATGTTGTTGGTGATGCTACATGGCTGATCCTTCCACTAGTCATATGCTTGTCTCAAAGGTCAGGTCCTGCATGATCAGTTGTGTGGGTTGATGGTTGCGCTTATGCGATTGTGTGGGAGTGGTGGATGGTGGTCAAGATACTGCGGTCTCCCTTTTTTGGGAAGGGAACGTTGGTCTCGTTGGCTCTAGGGGGTTGGGTATATCAATCCTTCCCTTGTGTCATGCATAGCGGGCTTTCCCTGCCTTCATGTGCTGCATTGTGATGCCTCTCGGGTTGCTTCCCTCGAGGCGTCACGGTCAGTTGTGTGGGTTGATGGTTGTGCTTACGCGATTGTGTGGGAGTGGTGGATGGTTGTCAAGATACTGCGGTCTCCCTTTTTTGGGAAGGGAACGTTGGTCTCGTTGGCTCTAGGGGGTTGGGTATATCAATCCTTCCCTTGTGTCATGCATAGCGGGCTTTCCCTGCCTTCATGTGCTGCATTGTGATGCCTCTCGGGTTGCTTCCCTCGAGGCGTCACGGTCAGTTGTGTGGGTTGATGGTTGTGCTTACGCGATTGTGTGGGAGTGGTGGATGGCTGTCAAGATACTGCGGTCTCCCTTTTTTGGGAAGGGAACGTTGGTCTCGTTGGCTCTAGGGGGTTGGGTATATAAATCCTTCCCTTGTGTCATGCATAGCGGGCTTTCCCTGCCTTCATGTGCTGCATTGTGATGTCTCTCGGGTTGCTTCCCTCGAGGCGTCACAGTCAGTTGTGTGGGTTGATGGTTGTGCTTACGCGATTGTGTGGGAGTGGTGGATGGTTGTCAAGATACTGCGGTCTCCCTTTTTTGGGAAGGGAACGTTGGTCTCCTTGGCTCTAGGGGGTTGGGTATATAAATCCTTCCCTTGTGTCATGCATAGCGGGCTTTCCCTGCCTTCATGTGCTGCATTGTGATGCCTCTGGGGTTGCTTCCCTTGAGGCGTCACGGTCAGTTGTGTGGGTTGATGGTTGTGCTTACGCGATTGTGTGGGAGTGGTGGATGGTTGTCAAGATACTGCGGTCTCCCTTTTTTGGGAAGGGAACGTTGGTCTCCTTGGCTCTAGGGGGTTGGGTATATAAATCCTTCCCTTGTGTCATGCATAGCGGGCTTTCCCTGCCTTCATGTGCTGCATTGTGATGTCTCTCGGGTTGCTTCCCTCGAGGTGTCACAGTCAGTTGTGTGGGTTGATGGTTGTGCTTACGCGATTGTGTGGGAGTGGTGGATGGTTGTCAAGATACTGCGGTCTCCCTTTTTTGGGAAGGGAACGTTGGTCTCCTTGGCTCTAGGGGGTTGGGTATATAAATCCTTCCCTTGTGTCATGCATAGCGGGCTTTCCCTGCCTTCATGTGCTGCATTGTGATGCCTCTCGGGTTGCTTCCCTTGAGGCGTCACGGTCAGTTGTGTGGGTTGATGGTTGTGCTTACGCGATTGTGTGGGAGTGGTGGATGGTTGTCAAGATACTGCGGTCTCCCTTTTTTGGGAAGGGAACGTTGGTCTCGTTGGCACCCTCATCCGTAAGTGGGGGATTAATTTCTCCTCGCTTTCATTTGGTCCTTGTGCATGTTTCCATGTGAATGATGGAACACGGTTTGGCTTGGTTGGATATCCGTTGAGAACACTAGTCAAATGCTTGTCTCAAAGATCAGTCTGTGCATGTACAGGGACAAACTAACCGAAAGATGGTGATATTGTGAAGGGTCTCATTAAATCAGTGACAAGTTTGACGTTCTCCTCGGTTATACATCAAGCGAAGAATGTGTATCTATTGTTTCGACAAGATACACGAGCGTCGTCACGCAGAGGTGATGACTCATTAAGGGGAATCCTGTCGATTTGGGAAGATGGTTTGGGCTTGTGTTGGGGTCTGAGTGGTTTGCTCAGTCATACCTCAAACATTGCAGATGTGGTTGGTGATGCTACCTGGCTGATCCTTCCATTAGTCATATGCTTGTCCCAAAGATCAGGTGGTGCATGTACAAAGGAAAAACTAATCGAATGGAATTGAATGTTCGGGACGACGGTTTGGGCTTGTGTTGGGGTCTGAGTGGTTAGCTCAGTCATACCTCAAACAATGCAGATGTTGTTGGTGATGCTACATGGCTGATCCTTCAACTAGTCATATGCTTGACTCAAAGATCAGGTCCCGCATGTACAAAGACAAACTAATCGAAAGATGGTGATACTGTGATGGGTCTCATTAAATTAGTGCCAGGGCTGACTTTCTCCTCAGTTATACATCAAGAGAAGAATCCCCAGGTGGGTGAGCTCCACCTAGAAGACCCTCACTTGTCCCTTCGGAGTTCTCCCTGTTGGTAGTGGAATTTTGTCAGTTATGATATACGGGCCCTGTTTATATGCTTGGGTTGAATTCTCTCACACAATTGCGGTATTGAGCATCATGCAGAGGTGATGACTCATTAATTGGGTTCCTGTCGATTTGGAAAGACGGTTTGGGCTTGTGTTGGGGTCTGAGTGGTCTGCTCAGTCATACCTCAAACATTGCAGATGTGGTTGGTGATGCAACCTGGCTGATCCTTCCATTAGTCATATGCTTGTCCCAAAGATCAGGTTGTGCATGTACAAAGGACAAACTAATGGAACGGAATTGAATGTTCGGGATGATGGTTTGGGCTTGTGTTGGGGTCTGAGTGGTGAGCTCAGTCATACCTCAAACAATGCAGATGTTGTTGGTGATGCTACATGGCTGATCCTTCTACTAGTCATATGCTTGTCTCAAAGATCAGGTTGTGCATGATCAGTTGTGTGGGTTGATGGTTGCCCTTATGCGATTGTGTGGAAGTGGTGGATGGTTGTCAAGATACTGCGGTCTCCCTTTTTTGGGAAGGGAACGTTGGTCTCGTTGGCGCTAGGGGGTTGGGTATATCAATCCTTCCCTTGTGTCATGCATAGCGGGCTTTCCCTGCCTTCATGTGCTGCATTGTGATGCCTCTCGGGTTGCTTCCCTCGAGGCGTGACGGTCAGTTGTGTGGGTTGATGGTTGTGCTTACGCGATTGTGTGGGAGTGGTGGATGGTTGTCAAGATACTGCGGTCTCCCTTTTTTGGGAAGGGAACGTTGGTCTCGTTGGCACCCTCATCCGTAAGTGGGGGTTTAATTTCTCCTCGCTTTCATTTGGTCCTTGTACATGTTTCCATGTGAATGATGGAACACGGTTTGGCTTGGTTGGATATCCGATGAGAACACTAGTCATATGCTTGTCTCAAAGATCAGTCTGTGCATGTACAGGGACAAACTAACCGAAAGATGGTGATACTGTGAAGGGTCTCATTAAATCAGTGACAAGTTTGACGTTCTCCTCGGTTATACATCAAGCGAAGAATGTGTATCTATTGTTTTTGCAAGATACACGAGCGTCATACAGAGGTGATGACTAATTAAGGGGAAACATGTCGATTTGGGAAGATGGTTTGGGCTTGTGTTGGGGTCTGAGTGGTTTGCTCAGTCATACCTCAAACATTGCAGATGTGGTTGGTGATGCTACCTGGCTGATCCTTCCATTAGTCATATGCTTGTATCAAAGATCAGGTTGTGCATGTACAAAGGACAAACTAATCGAATGGAATTGAATGCTCGGGACGACGGTTTAGGCTTGTGTTGGGGTCTGAGTGGTCTGCTCAGTCATACCTCAAACATTGCAGATGTGGTTAGTGACGCTACATGGGTGATCCTTCCACTAGTCATATGCGTGTCTCAAAGATCAGGTCCTGCATGTACAAGGACAAACTAATCGAAAGATGGTGATACTGTGAAGGGTCTCATTAAATCAGTGACACGGCTGACTTTCTCCTCGGTTATACATCAAGCGAAGAATCCCCAGGTGGGTGAGCTCCACCTAGAAGAACCTCACTTGTCCCTTTGGAGTTCTCCCTGTTGGTAGTGGAATTTTGTTGGTGCTGATGTAAGGGCCCCGTCTATATGCTTGGGTTGAATTCTCTCGCACAATTTTGGTTTCGGGTTCCAAGGGCTTGCTAAAAAGACGATGCGATACTAGACAGATATAACTTGGATGGGATGATGATAGATGAGCATGGTTGGTGTCCTGGTTCTTGGTTAAAAGTTTCGCAACGGTGGTTGAGTTCTTTTGAATGGTGGGATGTGGGGGGTGCGGCGGGACATAGGGCCTCCGTTCCTGTCATGACTCCTTTTCCTCAACGTCCCTGGAGCGTTGTGGGTTCGTCTGCTTAAAATCTGCCTCATGGCGGTTGAGTTCCTTCGGAAGGTGGGATGTGGGAGGCATGGCGGTGGGACGCTGTAATTCCTTTTCCTCACCGGTGGGATGTGGGGGGCATTGGAAAGAATGGGTTTTTGCCCAGTCTCATGCCGTGCCCGCCTTTTTCCTCACCTTTCATGGAGCGTTGCGGTTCGGGCTTGCTTAAAAGGCCACCTGTTGGTGGCGGAGTTCCTTGGATGGTGGGATGTGGGAGGCATGGTGGGTTGGTGTTCCTTTGTCGTCCCTCGACACTCCTGCCCTTCCCTCGCCTTCTCTAGAGCAGTGCGGCTCTGCTTGCTTAAAAGCTGCCTCAGGGCGGTTGAGTTGCTGCGGATGGTGGGATGTGGGGGGCGCGGCGGGATTGGGTTTTTGCCCCGTCCCCTGACGTGCCTGCCTTTTCCTCCCCGTCTGTGGAGCATTGCGGGCTGGGTGCTTAAATACCGCCTCACGGTTTGTGGGATCCTGTGGATGGTGGGATGTGGGCGGCGCGGCGGGACATAGGACCCCCGTACCTACCATGACTCCTTTTCCTCGACGTCTCTTGAGCGTTGCTGGTTC
>CAUJRU010002792.1:0-64912 GCA_963277665.1 Viscum album | reverse complement strand
TAATATAGTTTGTTATGTTCATTCCAAAAGAGTTAAAATTTTTGGTGATAACTACAAATTAAAATTATAACAATAATATATTAATTTTAGGAATATCCCACTGTTTTGTGCAACATTAGATTTTATAGATACCCATTGTTGTTCATCGGGTATGATATCATACTAATAATAACCTTTAAAGTAAAATAAATATAAATTTTATAAATATTAATATATATGAAAAAACCTTATTCTATAATTACATGGGATTTTACATCCTTCCCCCATTTTGGAAATTGTTTCCTCATAATTTTATTCACTTATCAATTAAGTGGTGGTATTTCTCCCAAAAACAACGTTTAGATTCCCATGTTGCCTCTTCAACCATATGGTTTTTACATAAAAACATAACTTGATGAATCATTTTATTCCGCAACACTTTTTTATGGGGTCATGAACCATGATTGATTGGTCCTCATAAGAAGCATTATCTTCAAACTAAACTACTTATCTACTAAATATATGAGATAGATCTTTCATATACATTTATATTATTGAAACCTTCCAAAAATTGTGTACCTGGGATAAAATTGGTGGCCATGAAACCATATAGAAAACTGGTCTGACTTTCTCAAAGATTTAATAGTGTCCAATGAACCATAAACTTTTCATCCCCTTCCTACCAAAATGCATCACAATTTTCAATAGAGTAACATTGAGAAACACATGATCACTACCTCAAACGAAATAACCTTCCTCTAGTTATACTCATAAATTTTCTACCTACTCAAAGCTATCCTCATGTGTCTTCAAATGAACTGAAATTTCTCTTCCATATCATCTAACAACTCTAGTTTCATCAGCTTCTTTTCTCCAAAATCATTCCAAAAAGATGGAGTTCAACACAACATTCCATATAATGCATCAAATTATTCCATCATTATAATGGAAGGAAACTGTTATTATAAAATATCATAACCTAAGAAATATGTTTATCAAAACATCCCTGGTAATCCCTTTATTTATCATGTAAAATATCCTTTAAGGTTTGAATTATTCATTTAATATACCGATGTGATTATGGATGAAGATATGCAATTAAATTTTATTCATTCCCCAAAAACATATAAAGTAATTCGAAAAAGTATAAGTGAACATGAGATCATGATCATATATAATAGAGAGAGGAACTTCATTTAACTTGACTATCCTTCTATGATACACCAAAAAATGATTATCTGGAGAGACTATATATCAAATAGGAAAAAATGAGAAGATTTATTCAATATATCACGAATAACCCAAATAACATTGTTACCTCAATATTTATTTTTAATAACACTTGATAATAAATCTATATATTTTACCATTTCCTCTTTGGAACTAGAAAATGTAGAAGCATCCCCTTTGGTAACATACTCTCTTTATTTAACTGATGACAAATCAATCATTTCACAGAAAAGTAAGCAATATTTCATTTTATTCCATCCCACTAGTTATAATCCTGAATGTAACTCTATATCTTAGTACTACCAAGGCAAATTAAAAATGAATAACTATATGTTTCACATAAGAACTCTTTATCCAACTGTGAATCGAAATGCACATATAATATTTTCCCATATCTCAAAACAAAATATTTATAAATGATAAATGAAGGAAACATACCATTCAGAACTGAATCTACTTTTTTCTAAAATTCACTATCTTCTTTATGTGGTTTTGTAATATTATATGATAGTTATGATTGCACTGAATCCAAAAACACAATAGATGATTTTCTTACACCAACAATATCTAAGGAAATGTTTTTCAAATCATTATCCAAAGGATCACATTTCTAAAATAACAGGATTAATGTTTAATTTCCATTCATACCCAATGCATCAGACACATTATTTCCATTTCAATGATGGTAATAAATAATAAATTCATAATACATGATTAGTTCCAATCGTATTGTTTGTCTATAGATCAATTATTTCTGATTGAAATATATTTAAAACATTCATTGTAAGTATATATTTCACATTGGACTCAATACATATTATGAATCTAAATTTTTAAAGAAAAAACAATAATAGATAATTCCAAATAATTCATCGGGTTATATAACTGATGAGTTTTCAATTGATGTGAAACATAAAAAATTACATTATCATTATACATTTGGATGCAACCAATTCCTTTCAACAAAGCATCATTGTAGATAACAAATTTATATTTCTAGAATGTAGTACCAAAACTGGATCATTCACTAATATTACATTCAATTCCCAAAAACAATCATCACATTCGTTTATCCATATGAACTTAACACCTTTTCTACTTTACATGGACATTGTTCAAGATAACAGTGAAATTTATTTAATCAAACCTCCATTAAAAGTCAGATAAACCCATAAAACAGTGAATCTCAGATATATTTTTCAGTCTTCTCTATTCATAAACTAATTTTTTGTAGTAGGTTAAACCATTATACAATCATTAGAAATAACGTGACCATGGAAATAAATTCATTACAACCAATATTCACTCTTTATAAATTAAATTTACAATTTATTTAATTTTTTATGTTTTAAAAATAACCCTTCAATGAATTTCATCTTCTTATTTAAATTTTGAATATACAAAATTATATTCAATATACCTTACCAAAAAATAATATAAGAACTTATGAAATATTTTATTCATCATATTTATGAATAAGTAATGATAATTTTTAAATACCAAAAGCATAACTAAAAATTTATAATGGCCATATATAGAATGAAATAAAGTATTCAAAATGTATTCTTCCATTACTTTTAGTAGATGGTACACCAACCGCATGTCATACATGGAAAAATATTTTTCTCCCTATAGACGATGATATAAAATCATTAATATAAGGCATTGAATACATATTATTAATAGTTATTTCATTCGAGGATCTATTATCAACGAAAACAATCATTGAACCATGTTTCTTTTAGACAAACAAGACATATAAATCAAATAGGGATATGCTATGCCAAATGAAATAATTATATAATAACTCCTACAATTTCTTCTTCAACTATAAAAGTTATATTCGAGACATTCGAAAAGGGGGATTTGAAATTTTATTAGCATTAGGAACTAAGTAAAGAGTAAATTGAACTTCCTGATCAAGTATAATACCAAAAATATCATTACAAAAACCATCTAGATACTCATTTACTTCCATAACATCATTAATATGAATAGTTACTTCATTTTAAATAATATGTGCAAGTTAATCTTAATTTACATATTTTAATAGTTTCTCATATTCATGATATGTTATTAGTGGTTAGTGTCAACTCATGTAAACAAATGAAAAGAAATTCTCAAAAGAAACCTCTTTAGCTATACATTCAATCATATCATGTTAAACAAAAAGAAAATACATACCCAATATAAAAATAAAACTCTACTAGAGGAATAAAAATGAGTTTATATGTTAAATTATTTCCATAGATAATGAAATGAAGATACAAAAAATATATTTTTCCCTCATTATTTCCCCAAGGTGTTTTCACCATATGGTTTTGATACATCTCTATGGTGGAAATTACACTTTAGTAAAAAAATTCCAGAAATGAAAGAATTTATTGATCCTGAATCAAACAACACATTACCATAATATAAATATAAAAACAATGTATATGATACCACTTCATTTGATGGATCAGCATCTGCAGAAGTAGTTGAAAAGGATTGAACCTCACCATTCTTCTTATAGTTCAGTTACTTTACACAATTTTAGTTCTTCATTGGATAGTCATCTGAATAATTGACCATCTCATTTAAGTTAAAACCTATTACCTAAATGTAAATCTGATTTTTTCTTACCAGTAACATGAAAAATCTCATTGCAGTTTCAAGACTTCTGTCCCATTTTACCCCATAGAAAAAACAAAAAATAATTTAGAAGGAATTATCCATTGTGCTCTATACCACAGTTATTACAAAATGTAAACTTAAATTTCATTCCATCAACCAATTTTTATTAATCCTACCAATTATCTAACAAAATCAACCTCATATACTATTTTTTTAAAAGAACACATGATCATGCTCATACTCCATTTCCATCTTCTCTGCAAATCAAACTTCTTTTGAAATCTTTTGAACTAACTGTAATACAACACCCTTAGATATGTTGGCTATAATATTGAGTAGAAATGATTGAGTTCACTATCATTATCATGGATTAAATTTAGTATTTACATTTCCTATAGAGTGAATTTATCTTTATATGATGTCACTGAATCCTCGTCTTTCATAAATTACAAGAATTATTTTTCTATCCACACCAAACCTACATATGAAAATATTTCTCAAGAATCATAATTCTGAATTCGACCCTTTCAAGAGAATAAATATCCTCAATATCCTTGATATTCATAACCATTGACCACCAATGATAAAATTCACCTTAAAACAGTAAACATCATGACTATCCTTTGGGTTATATGAACCCAAGATGACATTGAAAATATTGTATAGGTAGTAAATAAACACTTCAACAATCACATGGTAAGGTGACCAGCTGAATATCTTTGATGAATAAACTTTTTCATCTAAAAAATATCTTTGACGAAGAAACGTTGTCATCTTAAAATTCTATTTCATTTAAATTTGACCATAAATAAAAAATAACTTATGGATATTCTATTAGAATTATATTAACCTGTAATGGAACCTAAAAAATCCTCTATTACTAACTAAAATGCTTAACTATTAAACATTAAATAATATTGAGCTATGTTATGAACAAACATTCATTCACATTTGAGGATATTATCTGGTTTTGAGTTTAACGAACTGGGCCAAAACCATTATATAATATCTCAAATATAAAAAATTATCAAATTCTACACATTATCAATTTTTCATTAAATAAAATATTTTAAAATAAAACATGATTTTTTTACCTCGATAAAATTGTTTATAACATCATATTGTATCAATTATCTTAACCATTTTTGTTCAATGTGGGAAACATTTCAAAAAACATAGGATGAGAAAAAAATGTGATTATTGTATATAAATAAAGAATGAAACCATTTGTACATGAATATTTTAAACTCATGAAACAATTTTCCTAAAATCATACTTTTCACCCATAAAACATAAGTCCTTTTACATGCATCTTGAAATAATTAGATTTCTTCTTATCAATAAGAAATCGTAAAGGTAAATTATGGCACCTATATCATAATTAAAATTTATCTTTCACACTAATATAGGGATTAATCGTTAGGGTTTTGTTTGGAATACCCATTACAATATATTTGAAAAATATATTAAGAGAAACATTATCGTTTAACTCTGTCTCATTACCCAATGCTTTGAATAACTATCACAAGATCACCAACCGTCTATTTATCATGGAACTAACCATATTCATAAGTAATTCCCTTTAACCATAACATAATAATAACACTTGAATAATAATAAAGGTAAAATAACATGTCTACATTGAAATCACATGAAATCATATCATGATATTGACATAACCAATCTATTTAAAGAACAATTTTCAATACAAAAATACTACAAATGATAATGTGGAACTTATTTATCATTTTTAAAGATCATTATTTTTATAGGAAACCAAATATCAAATAATGGTTATAGCGAAATAAAAGATGTTATTTCTACGTATGTTAAAAACCTTCCTTTTTTCATTTAGTATAATTATTTGTATAAAAAGATTAATCTAACTGAAATTTAATTTAAAAGGGGTTAATTATACAACATATAAAATAATGTGGTGTATATTATCAAAATATGCCACCATGAAAAGAGGTTTTGATGAAATATCGTACCTCGAGTTTGACTTGTTTCATTTGTTTTTTATCTTCCTAAATAATAAACCTTTGTTAATTTCTACTTGATTAAGATATTTTTTCACATTTATTATTCCCTTTATATCACTTATTAATATCTTATAAAAATTACATAATTATTTAGGATCATATTGGATGTTTTGTCTATATTTTATACATGATTTGAAGACAAACATGGTATGATGTCAATTGTTTATGTGGTCATATGTCCATTATATCCAAAATAATATTCATGACATAATAATAATTTTTATGCATCAATTATATAATTATATCAAACCATTTATTTATAGTTTGAAAAATGTACAACATTATAGTCCTGGAGACGGTATGACTTACTTATGCTTGTCTAATGTTTCTATTTTTCAATGATCATTTTGGAGATAAGGTAATTATTATTTTCTATTTCCATAGTGATCATAATATAATTACAATAATAATAATATTTTAAATATACTTATATATATAATACTTGAGATGTGGTGAATAATAATTATTCACATCATTTTTTAGAGGTGATAGTTCAGACATATGCTTGAAAGACGTTATCATTTTTATATCTATTGAATGTAAGAATATATTTGATATATTATTCTATTATAATGATAAATGACATGAAATTAATATAAAACATTAATTCCATCATCATGTCCAGTCTTGAGATACAATAATGGAAAACAATCTATATTGGTTTGTGAGGTGGAAGTCCATCGTACTCCTGAATGGAATTTTGATTTCCAATTTGATAAGATTTTAAATGGATTGGGGTAATGATATTAATTGTACAGAATCTCATTATATTGATGATACTAGAGTAATTAGTTCCTCATGGATTAAAGAGATTTAAAAGAAGTAGCAGAAAAAATAATATAGAATCACTTAAATAAAATCATTACTTTCATTCGATTGCCCACCATTCTGAACTCCATAACACATCAAGTACGGATTTCTAGGCAGATAATGAACAATCCAAATGTTTTTTGAAATTTTAATAATATAGAGGAATGTCTGTCTTTTTAATGGAGAGAAGACGAAAACCCTTGGATTTAGGAAAAGTATAAAATTAATATAAAATCATTTTTTTTAAAATTTGTCAAAGTTGATTTAGTTATTATATAATTTAAAGATGTTTTGAAATAAAATCATCCAATGATAAGTTGAGATGTTTTGAATATTTAATAATATTTATATTTTTGTTTTAATCTTTTTAAATCTTATCATTTTATTGAGTAATTTAAAATTTTAATGATAAAATAATTACCAAATAAAAGAAAAAGAGAATTGGAATTTTTTTATATTTTATATCATTTAATTAGGTATTTTATAATTTATGTTATGAAATATGTAAATTTTGACACTATTAATTTTATGGCTTTAAAAAAATAATATCAGCTTGGTAACTTTGAAAAAAAATACTTAAACTCATTCCTAATATGTCATTGTAATCTAGGAAAATCATGTGTGGCATAATTTCAAATTATATTTATTTTAATATTATAAATATCATTTATTTTATTATTCCTTTAATAAATCAATTACTATATCACTATTATGTCATTATATAATTTAATTATTTTATATCTTAAAATTTATAAATATATCACCATTATGTATGTATTCTTATAATATTTTTATTGACTATTCATAGTATTTGAAATCACATTTATAACCCCATATTAAATGTTTCTCAGTAAGGAGAGACATATTTATGAAATATTTTCCTTTACTTGGAAATTCTTGTTATAAATGTCATAATCACACCCAAGTGGCATTAAATTGTCTCAATTTCATCCTAATGTTAGTCATGGTTGATAATAACTCATCGAATAAAATTAGGATAAATTTTAGGGTGATTTAATGAAATTGTAATATTACATTTACCTTTAATTTCCCAATTTACCTTTTATTGTGGTAAATTGAATAAATCAGTTAGTATTCACCAAAAGTTTTTTTGATCATATGTTATCACATTTTTGTGCAAATTATAACCATGAATTTTTTTTTAAAATTACATTCATAAAATTTGTTATATTAATTGAAAAATTAATCCCATTTATGAATTAAGGAAATGAGTTCCTGAAGGGATGACTCCATGTTGTAGTAGATCTATGATTTCGAGTGGTTTATATGTGACTGGAGTAGCTATATTGATACTGTTTCTCCTAGGATGATGAATGATGTTGCAGACATGTTTGGTGGAATGTGTTATTTCATAGGTTTTTTAGGTTTCCCAATATTTTATTTCCCTCAATTATACTATTGTGTTAGATTTTCCCAACTCACATTTGTACTGGAATTTTTTATTTTAATAAATTCTATTGGGGCAAGAATTGTGTAACCCATTCATGTCTCACTTTGCCTAAAAATTATCAACATGAGACTGATTCTAATGACATAAATTGAATTAAATGTTTTAGAATTTATTTATTTCTACTATATACCTAATTAAAATGATAACTTATATATATAAATAAATCAAACGAAAATGAAGACATTAGTTAAAATAAAGAAATTTTTACTATTTATCAAAAAATGAATATGTTCAGAAAATGATCAAAATTCAACCAAACTAATTGATTTCCTCACTTCCAAATAAGATGGTGATATTTTTTAATATAATCTATAAATGTTTCAAAAAAATTATTTTAAAAGGTTCATCATCAATAGGCGGTAAACTACCTTCTAAATATATTAGATATTTTTATGCTTAATTTTATATTTGTTCTTATTTAATCCTCATAAAATTTATTTGAAGAAATAAAAAAAATTTAATAAATATTTAGAAAAATAATATATTTTTTTCTATTCATTCGCGAAAATACAATGACTAGGACATAACTACAATTCTAAATAATAATATTAATACAATATTATTTTTTGGTATAACTCAGTGTTGTGTGCAAAAAAATATTTCATAGAAGCTCGTTGTTGTGTGTTTGGTATGCTATCAGACATTACATCAACATTAAACAACAATTAATATCGAATTCTTAAATATTAATATATATGAAAAATTATTATTTTATAATTAACTAGGATGTTACAAAAATATACTTTGATATTATATTATTCATTTTATAATATTTATCCATATCATCCTCAATCAAATGGGTACCAAAATTGGTAATAGTGTGTTCTTTAAAAAACATCCTCAAAAATCGATTCAAATAGCTTTCATTTTGTAAATCTATCAATTATATATAATCATGTATTCATGAAATATTTATATAATATTTATGATAATTTTATACTTTTATAATTATAATATCACATATACCGTCCTAATTTCCATTCCATTTAAAATATGATAACTCATGTGTACGGTGGACTACCGTCTCATGATGCAATGTGATACGTTTTTCAAATAATTATCACAAGCAACGTAATAAGAATAAATTTAATTAATAAATTTTATATATATAATAATATTTATTTTGGAGAATTTATATATCATCAACTTCTATACACATTCTCTTATAAAGTAAATGATGTCATTGCGCATTCCTGCATACAATATACTCCCTCTATAAAGTTATGGGATTCAAATTACTTGTATAAACATCAAGAGTTATTATAAAAATGTAGATAATGAGTAAATATTACATTAATATTTTATTCATTATTTAGATTATGGATATACATCCAACTCAAAATAATGTTTGGTTAATTTATAATTTATTCAGATCATTTTTCATGTTTATTATACCATTTATATAACTTATTTATATGTTATAAAAATTACATAATTGTTTATGTTCATGTCATATTGTTTTTTCATTGTTCAATTCGTGAGTCAAAAAAGAACGTGTCTTGATGTCTATAGATCAATAGGTCATAAGTCCATTATCTCAATAATAATATTCATTGAATAATAATCACTTTCATACCTAAATTATAATTCTAAATCAAAACCTTAATTTAAAGTATAGAAAATAAACAACATTTTAATAATAGATACGGTATGACATATGTACGCATTAGTAATGTTTATATTTTACATGATCATTATTGAAATAAATTAATTATTATTTTTATCTTTCCATAATTAAAATTATATAATAAACATCATAGTAATCATTTATATATATATATATATATATATATTATTCGTGTAATGTGGTGAATAAAAATGATTGACATCGCTTCGTGGAGGTGATTGTTTACACATACACATAAGAGGAATTATTAATTTTATGTGAATTTAATATAAGATAATAATTGATATAATATTGTATTATAATGAAAAATATGTCAATAAAATCATATATAAACTTTAATTACATCATTATGACCATTATTTAATGATGGTAATGAAAAACGATCTATATTGGAACACGAGGAGGTAGTTCTCCATACATAGAATCAGAAGATTCCTTTCCAATTTAATAAAATTGTATATGGATTTTCTTGATGAAAAAATACTTATAACATCTTATTATATTGAGGATATTTTTTTTATTTTTTCTTCATGGTTGAAGTATATTTAAAAAAGGCTGAATATGAAATAAAATTCAATCACTTAAATAAAAAATACCATTCATTCAGTTGATCACCTTTCATAACATGTTAAAACCATTAAGAAGGGTGTTCTACCTAAAATAAGGTCGCAATCATGTGTGGAGGGATTATAGGAAGGATTTTGGATATATCATGGATGAAAAAATGGGTTTTGAAGTTATATTAATATAGATGAATGAGTTCTTTGTTATAGGAGGGGGGAGGAGCACCATTAAAATTACCAAAGGTATTTAAATAATATAAATTCATTTTCGATTCCAAATTTCTCCATATTGATATAGTTTCAATATTGGATGAGGACTTGTCTAAATATAATCATCCAATGATAATTATAAATTTTTTGAAAAAGTTATAATCCTTTTTTTTGTTTTATCATTTCCACATTTGACCATTTTATCATTTTATTTACAATTTCAGAGTTAAAAGAATTACCAAATAAATCCAAAATATAGATAAATGTGTCATTAATGTCATTTTTCGAATAATATAATCATTCTGGTTTCTTCATGTTTTTTAATATATTTTACACCAATTAATTATTTATTTTATAATTGAATTTATAAATTATGTCAATTTCGACACCCTTGAATACATGACCTATTAAAAAATCATAAACACATTATTACCTTGAACAAAATACATTAAATAAATATTAAAATGTAATAGTAATCTATAATAATCATTAATGGAAGAAAATGTTACAAATTTTATTTATTTTAATATTTTTATAATCATTAATTTGATTCAGAGTTTAATAAACCAATTACTACATCATTATATTGCCACTATTTAATTTATTTATTTATCTCCTAAATATTATATATAAATTACGATTATATATTTTAGAATTTTTAATTTTTATGGATTATTGTTAGATTATGATATCACTTATATAACTCAATATTAAAATTGTACCAGTAAGGAGAGACAAATTTATGACATGTTTGCCTTTACATTAAATTAAATGCTATAAACCTCGTAATCACACGTAAGAGGCATCCAAAAGCCACAATTTTGTCACAAGGATGGTCATGGACGATAATAACTTATCCAATAAGACTACAACAAATGTTATTTTAAATTTATAATATTATAATTTTAATTTTAACCATAATTACCCTATTTGGATTTAACTGTCGTAAATAAAACACTAAAGTTACTATAAAAAATTAATTTTTATCATATTAGACCAGAATTTTCAAATGAATACAACAACATATGACCATTTTATAAAAATTAATTCACATAATTTGTTAAATTAATTAAAAAAATCCCATAGAAAGACTGAGAAAATGAGTTTTTCAAGTAGAAACATTCAAATGTTCATAATGTTTTTATTTCAATTTCAATGTGAAATTTATTACAATGACCTAATCTTGATTAAATAATAAAAACATTACATAATTTTAATTTAAAAACAATTAAAAAGATAACCAATCTACATAAATAAATCAGATGAAGGATTTGTTTTTATATTTAATGTTATATTTTTAAATATTTATTAATAAATAAGTATTATGATAAAATTAAAAAAAATTACCAATGAAAAATTTGATTTGCAAAATCCATATTAGAATGATATTTTTTTCATATAGAACTTTTAGATGTTTAAAAAATTATATTTTAAAATGGATCTTTATCAATATGTGGTGAAACATCCTTTTAAAAATATTAGAGGTTTTTTTGCATAAAATTGGATTTATTCTTATTTGAATCCCATAAATGTTATGGATGAATGTAAAAATATTCATTAAACATGTGTAAACATAATATAGTTTGTTATGTTCATTCTAATAAGTTAAAATATTTGGCGATAACTACTAATTAAAATAATAACAATAATATATTAATTTTAGGTATTTCCCACTATTTTGTGCAACATTAGATTTTATAGATACCCATTGTTGTTCGTCGGGTATGATATCATACTAAGAATCCTCTTTAAAGTAAAATAAATATCAATTTCATAAATATTATTATATATGAAAAATCCTTATTCTATAATTACATGTGATTTTACATCCTTCCCTCATTTTGTAAATTGTTTCCTCATAATTTTATGCACTTATCAATTAAGTGGGGGTATTTCTCCCTCAAATCATGTTAAGATTCCCATGTTGCCTCTTCCACCATATGGCTTTTACAGAAAAACATAACATGATGAATCATTTTATTCCAGAACACTTTTCTTATGGGGTCATGAACCATGATTGATTGTTCCACATAAGAAACATTATCTTAAAACTAAACTACTTATCTACTAAATATACGAGATAGATCTTTCATATAAATTTATATAATTGAAACATTCTAAACATTGTGTACCTGGGATAAAATTGGTGGCCATGAAACCATATAGGAAACTGTTCTGACATTCTCAAAGATTTAATAGGGTCGAATGAACCATAAACACTTCTTCCCGTTCCTACCAAAAAGCATCACAATTTTCAGTAGAGTAACATTGAGAAACACATGATCACCTACCTCAAACGAAATAACCTTATTATAGTTATCCTCAAAAAATTTCTACCCACTCATAGCTATCTTCATTTGTCTCCAAATGAACTGAAATGTCTCTTCCATATCATCTAACAACTCTAGTTTCATCAGCTTCTTTTCTCGGAAATCATTCCAAAAAGATGGAGTTCGACACAACATTCCATATAATGCCTTAAATGATTCCATCTTCATAATGGAATGAAAACTGTTATCATAAAATAACATAACCTAAGAAATATGTTTATCGAAACTTCCCTGGTAATCCCTTTAATTAGCATGTAAATATCCTTGAAGGTTTGACTTGTTCATTGAATATACCGATATGATTGTGGATAACGATATGCAATGAAATTTAATTCATTACCCTAAAACATATGATGTGATTCCAAAATGTATAAGTGAACATGATATCATAATCATATATAATAGAGAGCGGAACTTAATTTTACTTGACTATCCTTTTATGATACTAAAAAAATGTTTATATGGAGACACTATTTATCAAATAGAAAAAAATGAGAAGATTTATGCAATATATCACGAATAACCCAAGTAACATTATTACCTCAATAAGTATGTGTTAATAACACTTCATAATAAATTTATATATTTTACCATTTCCTCTTTGGAACTGGAAAACGTAGAAGCATCCCCTTTGGTAATTCCTCTCTTTATTTACCTGATGATAAATAAAACATTTCATAGATAATAAGCAATATTTCATTTTATTCCATACCACTAGTTGTAATACTGAATGTAACTCTATATCATAGTACTACCAAGGAGAATTGAAAATGAATAACGATATGTTTCACAAAAGAACTCTTTATCCAACTGTGAATCGAAATGCACATATAATCTCTTCCCGTATCTAAAAACAAAATATTTTATAAAACATATTATTATATTATATAACTTTATTGAACCAATATATAGAGTTGATATTTAAAAAAATTCATACATGTTTATATTAGTAATAAAAAGAACAAAAATAAATTACATCAATGTCAATATGGTTTTATCTATTCAATAACCCTAATAAAAGAAGAAATTATATATGGTATCATATAAAATTTAGGATCCATATTAATACTCTATTTTATAACTTTTGGAGTTTTCCTGCAATTCGAGAAGAAAATCCACAGTGAACTAACCATGGAATCAATGAAACAAATTCTCATTAAATAATAAAAATAAAAATATATTATTTAATTTTGGGTTGAATAATATTATAAAAATATACTATATAGAATTATAAATATTAATATAGTAATTCTATATAATAAAAAAATTATTTAAACCATTTTACATGAGGTTTGATAAAAATGTGAATTAATAAAAACTCAGGGAAAATGAGTTTTCATTAAATATTCTCATAATTTCAATTTATTAAAAATTGAAAACGAATGAACTTTTTATATATAAATAATGAGAGTAATTTCATTATATCAGGTAAAATTAATGATTTTATGGTTTTATTATAGTATTTAATTAATATTATCAATGAAAATTTTTTATTTTGTATCTGTAAAATATTACTTTAATAAGTGATTTTTATAAAGAAATTATTTTTATGATGCATGTATTCATATTATATTACTATTTTCTAGTTAATGGGAATTTTTTATGATTAAGTGTATGTCATATATCTCCCTCAAAATCATTGGTTATGAATGTATGGGAAGATTACTGTGAGGGATATTCAAACAATAACTAAAATGGTTACCCCATAAGGTATCCACGGGGGATACATCAAAAGGCATGTGTAAGGGTTAAATTATAAGGTAACCATGATGGATAAAAATCATGAGTTAGCCCAGACTGTTAAAATCATATGTAAATAATTCACTAAGTTAACTAGATTTTTTATTTATGATTATTATTATTATGTAAATCATATGTTTAACAGTGTTTGTATATGATATATTATGGATGCAATGTATATATTTGTAAAAATGTCATCATATGTTAATAAATATATATGTAAAAATGGTTCATTTACTTAATTATATGTATCTAAAGATATTTTTGTCCTCCTCAAATGTTTTGATTTGTTTTCAAATGGTTAATTAATTGGTAAGACAATGTATGAAACCATGATTAATGTTGTGAATAAATTTTCATGAAAATAAATCACATTTTCCAAAAACTTTTATTATAGATTAAATAAAAATTGTTCTAGTAGAATACAATATATATTATTGTGGGTTTTAATGTATTAATTATGAAATAATTTTCTATAACAAAAAAAATATCTTTTGGAATGTAATAAGTTTATTCTATTATAATTAACATGATTCTGTAATGTTTAGGTTCAGTTCCTTATAATACCGTTAGACATACTTAATGAAGTAGGGGAATTTGTTTACCCTAATTTACTATACATGAGAAGTTATTTTAAAATGTACAATAAACCCAAACATACAAAATGTAAGGAATATCATAGGGAGATAAAATAATGAATAGATATTTTTTGTATATTTATATATCTGATCAACTTTGGTCGACCAGTTTCCCCTAAATATACCATTAAATGTAGATGATAACTATACATCAAATATTTTTCTTCGTTTTGTTAGTAAATCATAGATAACAGGGTTTCATAAAGATAATTATGTCACAGATAATCCTCATACGATTCAAACGCTCCTCGTTTCTCATTTAAAATATGGAATAATTGGATTTAAATCAACTACTCTATAATTATCCATTGAAAAGTAGTAAAAATTAATTAGTAATAACAATCACCCAATATGTCTACATTAGTATATATGAACTAAATTTAGTGTTCATAATATGGCCTTTGGAGTATGTAATATTATATTCTCAGTTAGATATGGTGAAATGCAGTCCATACATAAGCATAATAACAATGATCTTAATTTAGATGAGTGATATGAACTTATTGAGAGAATTATTTAGTGGAATAGAATATTGATATAATAAAAAATGTATGAATAATACATCAAATAAAATAATAATACTAGTCACATATGATTTGATTACTTCTAATGATCAATATTTCCTTTTCCTGAATCAATAATATGTAGCGGAATTTGAATATACTCAAATATGAATGAGAATGAATGTGTTATACATTATCATAATGTCGAAGAATTTTTTTATAGAAGATCTATATGTAAGAAAGAACACTTGAATTTATATTTTGGATTAATCATACTTCCAAAAATTATTGTTGATTCACACATTCATTAAGAAGAAAACACAATTGATCGACATCCTTCACGTGGATGATCTAAAAAGTATCAAAATTTGGTATTGTCTTCATAGAATCATGTTTAGATGGATTCTTCTCACCATAAATGACTACTTAGTCTTATTTTCAATCAATTATTTTATATTTACTCCCGTGATTTTGTGTAATTTTCTATCTGGAATATATAGTAATCACAAACAAGATGAATTTCCCTTATATAACAAAAATATTTTTACCACGATAAAAGATTTGATTTATACATTATGATCTTTCACATTGAAATGTTTTATATGATTACCAAAAATAAAATATTCAATCCTGAAATATATAAATTTTTTGATAAAATAGATATAAATTTTAATCATTAAAACAATTTTTTTAATTCCATTCATCTCCCTATTTTGATTATAAAAAAATTCTATAAGGGATTGATTAAAATATAGTTAACTAAAGAAAATATATTGAATAGTATAATCCAATATTTAATTTTTTGAAATAATATGTCTATTAAAAGGTAAATAACATTACATACAAATTTTTTTCCCCTATTTAGATTTATAAAAAATATAAAATTCAAAATAATACATTACATAATAAAGATTAGAATAAATGTAATTCATTGATATTCAAATAATAATTTTAAAATAAAATTCATAATGATCCCTTTTCAATATCCTAATCTAAATTTGAAACCATATGATATTCATAAGGGATATATAAATCAAAGTGATTATTATTCATGGTGGTAGAAGATGTAGGAGATGGATAAGGTATATGAGTAGGCGCCTAAAAATAATACCTCTTATAACAAGGCATAGATACTAAATAGTTTTTGTTGGTTTAAGTAAAAAATTAAAATTATTTAGTGGGAATGGTAGAGGTATGAAAAAATTTCATAGATAGAGTTGGAGGGTCTAGAAAAATATAATTTGAGGTGTAAAAAAGAGACTCAATAGTCTGAGTTAAATCAATGAATACCCAAGATTTATTGCCAACAATATATAATAATTTCTCTATAATATTGATAATGATATTATGAGAGTTTGAAAATAAATTACCTTATATAATATAGATTTACGATATTTATTGAAATATAGAATTTAATGACATCTAGATACTGATTATAACATTATATTAAAATAATATAGAATTATTATTTTTATTAGGTAATAATATTTATCCAATTTGATGACATCCCTATACTTATATTTATGCATGTAATCACTTATAAAAGTCAATTTTCTTTGCATCATGAATTTGAAAATGATATATCATAATTTATTATGATTTTATATATTCATTGAATATAACATTGTCCAATTTTTCAATAAATTTTATCACATAAAATTTAAAATACAGCATAAGAAATATGAGAAACAATATTCATGGAAGCTCTATAAGAGGAATATAGAGATAATAGCTAGGAAATAATGCTTTGATACCTTTGATCTATGTACTATTTTGAACACTCTATGTTTCTATACAGGATTCCAATATTATAAAAAACCATTCAATTTCCTTTTCATAATGACTAAATCATTTTAATAATTAGGGGTTAATATGATGGAAATCCATTGATACAACCACTTAAATATGTTATTCATTTGAATATTAGGAAACTAGTACAAAAATACATAAATATATGACATATAGTAGTCATTAAATGTTAATGAAATAAATTTAATTTCTCCCAGGTAATGTAAGTATATGTTGTAGATGGAGAACAAAATAGGACATAAGAATCCCTTCCCATAGAGTATTCACTAGTGAAAGAAACATGAATTATTTCTATAGAACCAGTTAATTATTAACAAAGAAATAATATGGTTATTATCTATGAAAAATAAGGCAGATAGATGGAGTCGATATTCATATATACTCATAAATCTATGCTAATAAAGAACTATCTTGTACATGTGGAATATAATTTTCATCATGTCAAGGGTGACTTCTTCCATTATGATTATCATCATCCCTGTTATCATTTTTCATAGAGAAAAAAATAAAAAAATACATAAGGAGAATATCCTATATATATTTCACCCATAATAGATAATCTGGCTTCTATAGTCCTTGTAGTTGACATAGTGTCTCGAATCCTATATAAATCATAATAATCTCTTCAAGTAGACTCAATATACTTAACAATGTAATTTTTTATAATCATGATATCTTATTGTAATAAAACTCATTAGAATATAAAAATGTTTCATATGAGAGAATATGATTGACCTTATGATTTTATGAAACAAATATTTTGAAATATTGTTCATATCATTCATTACAAACAACTCCATATTTAAACAACCAATGCTATAGTATTAAAATATCATTACTCAATTTTACATTTATCACCTAGGTAATTTATTGTATATTCTATATAAAAAAATCTAAATTATACAAAAATGCTATATACATTTATAAAATAAATTCTTTTTTTATATATTGATTATAAATAAAAATAAATTTAATTTTAAATAATAAGATGTATTGGTTTAGAAAACTATATTTATGCATATAATATATTTTTATATCAATAAATTAAATTAAGGACTATTGGTGAATTATTTTAATGAAATTTAAATATTATTATTTCAATAATATATTTTTAAGGGAATTTAATATTTATCTATTCGTGGGATATGAAAAAAGAATGTTTTATGCTTAACAATGAGTTTTTCTAAAATGTGAATTTCATCAAGTTTTCATTTCTCAAATTTATAATAAAAAACTTTATAATATAAATATTGAATTTGATAAAAATATATTACATTTTTGGAATCATGAGATTGAATTTTTTTAATTTCAGCAATTTATTTTTCGATCAACATGAATATTAAGATTGCAAATATTTATCACCTCAGTAGAGAGTAAATATGTATAATATTTGTTAATTATATGTAATAAGGGACTAATTTTTCATCCCAATTTATATTATAGGAATTTAATTAGACCCTTATGAACTAATTCTAAAAATATATTAATTTCAGGGAATCTTTTCCATTTTAATAAACTATACAATATTTAAAACAATGATAGTTATAGCGTGTCACACTCTTAGTTTTAAATATCTCAAAAATGTTCACAAAGGAAGAAATGAATGTATGAATGAATGTAAATATCAATATAAAGAATAATGAAAAAACATTCTTGATGTAAATTTATTTATTTTTCCTTATTTTTTCATAATTACCTTAAATTATTGTTCAATGCCAATATAGTAGTTATTAAATTCTTAGAGAAAATAAAATAAATTATTTTTCAAATATTAAATATAATATTATATTATTATGAAATATTTTTCAAAATATTAATCATATTAATATTAAATTTTATTATTGTATTAGAGAATGATATTGGAGTAAAAAATGTCCCTTATGTTTTTTATGTCGATTTAATTTAATTATTTCAATATAGACCTTATATATATTATATCAATTTAATATTTTATGAAAATAATTGTTTACTAAATTATTTATAAATTATAACAATATTAAAAGAGGAAATATATGATAATATATGTTCTAAAATTTCATTATTTCCCCCTTTATGATTAAATAATTTCTTTATAATTACAATTATATACCTTTATGTCTGATTAAGTCCTTATCTTGTTTAATGTTAAAATATTTAACAATGGGTATAAACTAAATGATAAGGTTTAAAAAAGCACTTAATCCTCCAAAATTTTTATTGGTTGATTGTATTGAAGACCCAAAACATCTATACATTGACTCCAAACCGATGTAGAGGAATTTATAAAGATAATGACATTTTTATTATTCAATACTTTTTAATTCCCAATGATTCCCTCACCTCATTTGAAATGAGATAACCTTATCCCCCAACTTCATGAATTTTTTTTATTTTTATAAATAGATCAGAAAATTAAAAATACCTTAATAATTATATTCATTATAAATTTCTTTTTCATTCCCAGAATAATAACCCTTGTATCCTTAGGAGGAGATATAACATATTTCATTTATTGATGAGTTTATCTCATCATCTGATCAAATTATTTTTGACGTATGTGTTACCTCATATAAATATATGGTATTGAACATAGTGTAAAAAATTATATTTTATAAATATAATTATAGGATGTTTGGTTTATAAAATCACCATTATCTACTATATTTCCTATAAAATGTGATGTGAATGTATCACCCATGTGTAAGTACGACATACCATCTCCAAATAGGGATATAATTCACATTCTAACATAATATTTATTTTATGTTATTATGTTAATTTAATTTATTTATTTGATAGTTATAATATCACAATTCTTATGTATGTATAATATTACATCTTCATTCTTACCATCAAATCTGTTGGAAAATGATAACACCGCTTGTGCATACATCTGGACTACCACCTCCACAAAGCAACGTGATTAATTTTTTCCTATATGTTTTAAATGGAATGTAATAAGGATATATTCAAGGAATATATAAGATATATTTGATATATTAATTAATCTATAAGGTTTTATTATTATTTAACATTCTTGTATTCTATCCATCAAAAAGTGAAAAAAAATGTGCAGGTCTACATATGACCAATAGTCTCCATGAATATTTTTTTGTCTTGAAAAATATACATTTTTAGATTACTATTAACATTTATAAAATAATCATATATGATATTGTATCCTGGTTAATATTTCTAATATTATGAAACCCTAGTCAATTCATATGGTCCAAATTTACTAAAATTAAATATTAAAGAAAAACAATATAGATTTCAACATGAATTGTGATTTTATAAATAATTGAAAATAAAAATGTTGTAAATTTTATGGGTATATAATATATGTTATGAAATATATGATAATGGTTTTTAAATAAATTTTTAATGAACCAATATTTATTATATAAGATTTTTGAAAACATTCAAATTTAGTTGGACATGAGCTAAGGGGTTGTTGACTCAAATTATCTTCTTTTGGATATATAATATTCTATGAAACTATATATTTAATGAGTTTTGTATAATGGAATTTTAAATGATAAATAATTATTTAAAACAATTAATAATATTGAGATTTCCATTTGTTGTTATTATTTCATGGGGATGATTATTCAAATGCTACCAAAGATGTAAGGATATTATATTAAAATATTATTATATATCCCATCTAATTATAATTATGTATTCAATGATATAATATTATGATCTAGAATTTATGTTAGTCATTAAGGTTTTTTCTCATATGGTCATTTCATTATAATATTGCTTTCCATTCACTTTTCTTTCTTAAATTACTCGAGGGATCAAAATATTATTTTGAAGGATAACTGAATTAATTTTTCTTTTTGGTTATTAATACATTTTATTCATTGTACATGTATTATTAAAATTTATTCATAAATGATATTACTATTCTTGATTTATTTTTAAACCTTATTTTTACCCTTTTATTAATTTTCCCAAAATATTTTAAAAGGAATCAATTTTTTTTCAAAATATGGAAAATTTTGACGTTTTAAATAAGATGTGAAAGGAATGTATTATTTTAACATATTTGAAATGAACATAAATTGATATGGTAACAATCACTCAAAAATTTATGTAATCAATTAGTAATTTTCATGGATATTTACAATGAAATGGATTTGAAAAACATTTTGTATGTTTTTTTCATTAAAATTTATTTTCAATGATATATGGGTATATTAATTAATAATGTTTTAATGATAATGTAATTATATTTCCATTCATCAAAGAAAAAACATTTATTTCACTTATATTTTTTTTAGGATATTATCCATGGGTATAATACTAGTTATTCCTATGGATTATTTATGATAATGTTGGAAAAATATTTATTGAATAAATTAATTTCCAACAATCTATACTCTAATGAATTTATTATGAAACCTATTTATTTTCATGGGTTTTGATATGGTGAATGTTTTATGATATAATAGAAAAATGTATTATTTTAATTAAGTGATGGTTTTCATAATAATTATATAGATCCCAAATTTATTGGTTAAGGATTAATATATCATAAGATAAACAAGACTAGATTGGGGAGTGAACCCATTTACACAAGGGAATCGTTAAAATATGATAGTATTTTATGTGAACCTTGACTAATGAATTTTTTCGGGGAGTGGAACTATGCCACATTTTTTTCATGGTATGGGTCCATTGAAAACAATGAAATGTTTTTCAATACAAATATGAATTCTATAAACTCATATCCTATGCAGATGTTATGATATAATGGATCAGGTTACCTGATTTCTTTATGATTAATGTATTATTAATTTCAATTTTGTTTTCCATAAATCAACATTATGATCTTTGATATATATGGGTTAAACATAAAATATTATGAAAATATTATAATAACATTATTCTCATGATTCACTCAAGTTTCAATTGTTATCTATATTATTTACCCTTATTGAGAATTAAATCTCTCCCTTTTTAATGTATCCTTTCCCAGGAGATGTGATGAATGTAATTAAGTACAATATTTTTGAGAAGGGTTTTTGTTATGAAGAAACTCGTGGGAGATGATGTGGTTTACTTATTAACTAGTAGATTATGTGTATTTGTTTCTAGTGGTATTAGACCTATAAAATTCTAGAAATGGTCACTATGATATGTAATGAATATTTATATAATAAGATGTGATATCTATGTACAAAAATTATGGATCATTATAGAATAGAAAAATGATATTAGATATGAAAATAAATAATCTTCCTTTATTCGTATTCTTTATCTAAAATAAAATGATTACTACTCCATTAATGTGAGAACACCAACTCCATAATCATGTAGATGGTTGTTATTTTATTACATTGTCATAGATACAAAGGATAAAGTCCTTAAGGACTGAACATTTTTGTAGTCCTGGAGATCCATATACATACATGTTACCTATTTTAAAGTGGGTAATAAATATAATACAAGGTAATGGAAATAATTCTGATTCATTCAAACCATTCAATGAATTATTCTGCATATCATTGGGAGAGGAAAAAAATAATGGCGAGATCAAATAATCAGTAAGGGTTATTTATAATGTTTGATATCATTATTTGTTCTATAATAATCAATATGTAAACTCAAATAAATTAAAACATATACCATTTAATTAATAAAATGACCATAAAATGAATCAAAGAATAATATTAAGGAAAAAATTCATTGATAATAATAAATGAATTATATATTGAGTAATGTATTAATATTGTATTTCGAGATCTAAAAATCATTATATTTATACAATCAGGACCTTGAACTATGAAAATTAAAAAATATGGACAAATACACACAAAAATGATATTTAATTTGGTAAAAAGATTTGTCTCATGATACATAGTGATTAATTTATAGGATGTCTAAAACTTCCCTTACTCATTATTATATATAAAATATAGATCTGATCTATTTCGTTATAAGTTTTGTCCATAAACATTATTAATTATATATAAATTCCAATATAGAATAAATAATATAGATTATCAGTATTTCTTTAGTTCTTCAAATAACATTGAAATTTAAAAAAACAGTGTAGAAATGAAATAATATTTAGAAAATAATAATGTACATGATAATGAATATGTATATATAAGTTAATTTTAAAGTGAAATAATCATAAAAATGTTAATTTTCATGATAATATTAATATCAAAAATATTAATTGGAAACTAGAGATTACCATTATCCCATTATGAATATATGTTTTATAAGAAAATCATTTACCTTATAAGAATAATGGAAATGGAAGTTAAATATTTAAATAATTATTTATAATATATTTTTCTTTTTAAAACAATATCATTTATATAAAAGTAGTTAATTTTTTAAATAGATATATTGGCTGGTAAGTCCATTAAAGCCATGTATGTTACAAAACATTCTTGTTGAGATTTTAAAATGTAATAAAAGTGAACATTTAAGAAAGAAATTTGAAACAATTTTTTAATAACATTGATATATTCATATATAAATTTAAATATTTTTAATAAATCATATGTGAAATAAAAATGACATTTGTAAAATAATTGAGAAATATTGGAAAAAATTAAAATTATATTCGTTTAAAATAAAAATAAAATGAGTTTGACATTAATTTTTTTTCAATTTATTCATGTAACAAGGAGAATAAATTTAGTAATAACCTATGTAATATCCATAAATAAAAAATTTATAAGATAATTAATAGAGAATATAATGTATAAATGATAAGATTACTTCAATGAAAATAAATGAAATCCTAAAATAATGATTGATTGCAAAATAAATTCCTAACTATTTAGAGAAATCAATATTGTGAACCATATTATGAATAAACATTAATTTAACCATTAATAATTATAATGCCCCATCCTAAAACCTTACTTAATCTTGAGTTACTACAAGATTACACATTGAGGATATTTTCAGGTTTAGGGTTTTAGAGAATTAGGACATAACTATTACATCTCAAAAGATTACAAAGTAGAAACTTATACTAAGTTTCCATAAAATAAAAACTCTTAAAAAAACATTTATAGTTCCATGTTTTTGGTATCATGACTTTACCTTGATCCCATCCTTGACCCTATTCCACGTTAAGTCCTGTGAAAACATTTCAAACACTTGTTATGAGCATAAAAAGCTCAGTAAGGTATGCACAAAGAATGAAAACTGTTAGTTTTTTCAAAACAACAAGTAAACAATGTATACTGTAACAAAGTAATACTTTTCATTTTTTCGAAGTAGTAAAAACTCTTCACTGAATAAACGTTCATTACATACCCTTATGTAACCAAAAGATTACCATAAAACCCATATAAAGATCACATAACATATAAAGGTAACTTGGTGCATAAATATACGTAATTAGAATAACCATAAAGTACACTTCCACACATATCACTTAATGGAATATCCATTTGGCCAACTTCCATACATACTTAATGGAATAGCCATACGGCCGACTTCAATACCCAATGCATTGGAGGTTATAACGTAACCACCCGTCCTCGTATTCACGACACCACCCGTCATATGGTTTATCACGTAACCACCCGTAAAATGTCCAAGTACCATCATTAAAGATAAAATATTGAAAATACAATCATTTAAATAACAACATTTCATTTGCAATCACAATAAGTAATTCCCATATATTGAATTAATCTATCCATTTTCAAAAACCAATTAAAATATATTTTTGAATCAAAGTGTCCCATACCACTTTGAATCTTTTAATGGAATTATAATTTTAAAACATTAATGTCCATATAAATAAATACATAAACCCATTTTGAAAATATGGACATTAACGATAATGATTTAGAATAAAAAATCTTTAAAACATTTAAAATGATATTTTTGATAAATAGTTTTTAACAAAATGAGAGACACTTGAATACAAAAATTGAGGAATAACATTTAATCAGAACTATATAATAACATGAGAATAAAGGAATTCATGATATAATATTCCAAAGGACAGTGTATACAATATATAAGAGTGAATTGGTGCATAACAACAATGAAGTCTCAATAGAAATGTAAAATGAGATGAAATCCCCTGTAAAGAAGGTACCCTTAAATTAAGGATAAATCAATCTCATAATTATGTGTGAAAAATATAAATACACCCAATATAAGTGGATATTAAGTGTAAAACACTCAAAGTTCATTCACACATATTCAAATGAGGATATATTCAATAACTACATGTTGAACTCAATGAAATCAAAATTGGGTTAAAAAGTTCCCTTGGTAAAATTCGACAGCCTAACGGCAATACTTTAAAATTCAGAAAATGAGTTGATGAGAGATAAAAAGGGTATCTCATCACTTGGACTTAAAATTTAAATCAAAAAGGATATATAAGAACATATCCCAACATAATAGTATGTGAATTTAAATACATAATAAAAGAAGTCTTTTAAAAAGAGGAGGGTGAAAGGTTCCCTTACCGACATGGGTATCTTTCGAAACATATGCCCCATGAAAGAATGACAATTCAACATTGATGAAATAATAATAAACTAAAGTATATTACACAAAGAGTAGAATAATGGATAGTAAATACACCACTTAGAGTAAATTCTGACAAATGTAGCATAAATCTCACTGGAATAAAAGTGAGGTGAAAAATCCCTTACGAAAACTCGGCAGCCTAACAACGCCACTTAAAACTTCCAGAAATGGATTGATGAGATCAAATAGGGTCTCTCATCATATTACAATAAAATGTACTGAAAGAGGGATATAAAAGAAAATCCCCCATCATAACATTTAGGAGCTTAAAAGAAGTGACATAAAGAAGAGTACTTAAAAAGAAAGAGAGAGGTTAGATCTCTTACGAAAATTCGGCAGCCTAACGGTGCCACTCAAAACTTTCAAAATGGATTGATGAGAGAGAATATGGTCTCTCATCACATGAAAATATAAATTAAAGTAATAGTAATATAATGTAACATCCCAATAACAATAAATATGAGCTTTAAAAGGAATGACATAAAAGAGTGTACTTAAAAATAAACAGAGGAGTAGGATCCCTTACCTCGGGTCCGACTTGACTCGATCATTCTTTAACGTCATGAATAATAAACATGAGTTAATTTATATTTTAATAAGAACCTTTTTCATGTTCATTATTTCTTTTATATCACTTATTTAAATTTTATAAACATTATTTAATCATTTAAGTTAATAATGTTTGTTTTGTCGATATTTGGTTCTTAAGTCGAAAGTGAACTTCTTACAATTACATGTTGTTCGTGTGGTCAACGGATCATTATATACAGAATGATATTCATGATTTGGATATCATATATATCATATATATCCAGCATATACATGTATTTATTATATTATATAATCATTTAGAGGTAATAAATGAAATGCACCATTCATGGAGACGGAAAGCCTTACGTACGCATAAACACTACTTTCTTTTCTTTGTCATATTAATGGAATTAAAACTAAATGAGAGTTATGTATATTCTAATTCAAGAATTATATTCATCATTTAGAGGTATCATTCATCATATATATCCATTATATACATGTACTTATAACAGTACATTACATTTGGGGATAAGAAATGAAATGCACCGTTCATGGAGACGGTAATCCGTACGTACGCATGAACGCTACTTTCATTTCTATCTCATACTTTAATGGAAATAAATAATAATGATATATAGGTATATAATAATTCCAGTATAACATCATATATAATAACTTTAAATCCATCCTTTATACGTCCCACATACGGCATTAACGAATCAAATCACTTTGAGGGGGCCGTAGTCCGCATTTCCTAAAATGAAATTATCGTGTTTACCCATAATGAAAGTCATAAAGGTATGATCAAAATGAAGAATACAGAAGCTTAAGGAAAACATAAACATATTATATATCATATATAAGTATAGTGACATCTTAATGGCCGCCTTTGAAGGTGTTATATGAGTGTTGAACAATCATCGTTTCGTGAGCCAGAAATTCACCATCCACAGAAACAGTATGTTCTTTAACCCTTAGATGTAGGTGTGTGTATGTGTAGCTCTAATCCTTCTTATAACAACATCCTAGTATATTGATGATACTGGAGATGTTACAAAAGAAATGAATAAAAAGAGTTTATGGGGTTGGAGAGGTAAAATAAAACAAAAGGACTCAAGTGAAGACATTACCTTAAAATCGGGTAACTCCCTTTTGTTTGAGCTAAAAGGATTCCTTGGGAAGACTTATGCCCAAAGTGAGGCCTCAAGGAGTTATATAGGGATGTGTATAGACAACATTGGCAGGGGTTGGCCGAGCCAAAGGCTTTGGGAGTGTGGGTAAGGAGGTAGATGTGGGGGCCTTTTATAAGAGGAGAGGAGGGGCACTCTTGTAATGTTACAAAATGTTACTTTATTTTCAAAAGAGTTTCAGATTTTAAAGGTCCCACATTGATGTATATCAAAGATAAGGTGATAAGGGATTTAATTATACTCATCTAATAGGTTTTGGACAGTTTTAGGTCTTAGATATTACATTATGTTTCCATTTTATTTAAATCGTTAAATAATGAGGTCATCGCTGCATCATCATGATGTCATAAATAATATAATTTATTTAATGTCTAAAAATTATAAAAAACTACTATGGTGTAGGAATTTTTTTTAGATTTAAAATTACTATTTATAGTGAAAAGTATGAATTTTATAACCCCATTGAAAAATTGTTTTAGTAAAACATCTCATGTGTGTGTCATTTTTACTTTAACATTAAATAAAAAGGTATTTATGTCATTTTCCAACCAAAGTGGCTCCATGATGTCCCCATGTTGACCCATGGATTTTCTTGGTCGGCCATGACACATCCAATGATGGTAGGACATGTTTCTAGGTCATTTCATTTTATTAAAACATTATTCTTACCTTAAACTACACTAATTACCTCTAATCGCGATTAAAAACTTAATAAGTTACTATTCACCAAAAAAATTATTTTAATCCAATTGAACAACATTTTACTTCTTAATGACAACCATGTATGTCGGATTTTTGAAATTCAACACACAATGATGGAAAAATTTCATTTAAACGGAAAATCAGTTTTTATAAGTACCACTTAGTGGTTTCACTATTCATAAAAAATTGATGTTTTTCAGAAAAATACCAAAACATCACTCTAAGCTATATTTGATATCCCGAATTCAAAAATGATGTCTATTTTAAAAAATTCAAAACATATAAGTTGCATTAATTAATTTAATAATTAATTCCCGCTATCAAAACAAATAGCGTGTTTTTATGAAACAAAATGTATCAAAAGATTGAAGCTAGTTTAAGTCTGATTTCAAAGTGAAATTAATTGCAACGAACACTATTGGATTAAATGGTAAAAATATAATTTGATTTCACTTTAAAACCAATTAAAAATATAATCTAATAATATGAATAAATTATATTAAAAAGATATTTTGAATTAAAATACAACATTTTTCAATATTCATTAAAAATTGAACTTCATCGGAAAAATACCAAAAATTTACACAAATTAAATTTTGATGTCCCGTTTCTAAAGAAGAATTTTATTTTGTCAAATATAACACATAAAATTGTCAAAAAGTAAATTTAAAAGTGGTTCTCCATCAAAAAGCGGTTAATCTACCTTTTAAAGAATATTAGAATGTTTACGCTTAAAATTGGATTCATTCGCATTTTTAATCCTCTAACATTTATTGTAAAAAGTAAAAATATTTGACAAACATATATAATCGTTTTTTTAGTTAGTTCTATTCATTATCACCATTACAACGGCTAGGCGTTATCTACCATTTAAAATAATTTTATTTTATTATTAGAGTGCAACATAAAATTTCAAAAGAACTTGTTGTTGTGTATTGGGTACGCCATCGAGAATAGCGTTCCATTTAAAGTAATATAAATATTTTCTTTCGCAAATATGGATAAATATAAAATGTCATATTCTTTATTTACCTGGGGTGTTACATCCTTCCCCCCTTTTGGGAATTGTGTCCTCGCAATTTTAAAATTGGGCTCGGAAACTCCTTGAACGTCCCACATCAGAACAAGAGTCGGTAAAACAATCACTTTAAAAGAATGGGAGAGAAGTATAAATGTCGCCCGAGTTAACCCATACTAGGATTCCAAGTATGAAAATATGGATATGGAGGAGAAAACAAAGGTTTATGTTCTGATGGAGAGTGATAGTAAACATGTCTATGAGAAAGTTAACCATAAGAAAATCCCAAACTTGTGATGGGTTAAATGGTATTCGATTCTCTAGTAGGAAATGATAACCAACAACATTTTTGTTTTATGTTACTCCTAATTGAGGAATTTATTTTTTGAGCTTAACTAAATCATAATGAAACATACTTACTTTTCATGTAGACTTTCAACTTTTACTAGATTCCTTAATCAAACTCATATTTTCTCCAAAAGACGAGTTTTTAGGAAGAATTGTTCGCATTAATAGTACTATAATCAACTTCCTGAGAATCACCTAATCCACAAAAGAGAACTATATACTTTGCATGTCTTTAGACCTTAACCAAAACCAAAACAAAAACCAATAATGTTAGTACAAGATCAGATAATGCAGAAAAGGATAACCCTTTACAAAAAGAAAATCTATTCTTAAACTCCAAAATTTGTCCAACAAAACCCAAAGTTCAACAAGGACCATTTGATAAAAAATTGTCCATAAAATGCATCAAAGTAAACCAAAGTAATATTGGAAACCAAATATTTGAAGGAGTTAATCACATATACTTCCAAGGAACAAATTAACTTTTATCTCGAAATAACATCAGTTGCTCTTAAATTCTCATATTGACAAGTAATTAACCTAATCACATATCCTCGATGATAGGTTAATCATTTCCATAGATAACCCAAAATAAACTTACTCTTGATTCCAAAAATCATCTAACTAGAAATAATTAGTCAACCTAACTAGGGACTTCACATAGTCCAGTGGTAGGCGATATATACCAGTCGCACTTTGGTTGTGGGTTCGATTCCCGCAACTTTGTCCGATGCGACGGGTTGTCACACGGTCTGGGTGTTGTCCTTTTTCCAAAACTATATAATTCTTAAAACATTACCCAAATCGAGATAAAATCTTCAAAAATGATCATAAAAAATTTTAACCTCAAGTTTATCTCATGCCTTTCATTTTCCATCATAACATATAACAACCCATAATTACCTCAAAAGTATGGATCATATAAACCCAAATGTTTACCTTTATAATTATTACCTGAACTTCCACATTGATTGGTCATCACATACATGATGCATTACAGAACATACCAAGGTATAAGTGGTTGATCATGACTCCTTGATAGTTGGTTTAGGACAACCACAAGTTTCCTCATTGAATCCCCCATTTCATCCAGTCTCTTAATCAGAGAACCACCACAGTTTCCTTCAAACCTATTGTCACTTTGGTTCCTGCTAGATCCATCCATTCACTAAAACCAGAAATGTCAGTGTTAGTATATCAACAAAATCATCATGTACTAATGAGGAAGATAAACACTAAGATATACTTTCTCATTAACTTTACCTAAAACTAGGACTCTTCCTGAAATTCTAACCATTATGGTAATGTTACATAGGCTTAAAGAATACCCTAACCTATAAAGTTATCTAAAACGACCTTTGATACCAACTATAAGGCCCCAGCCTTAAACCATACTTAATCATGAGTTATTACAAGATTACACATTGAAAATATTTTCAGGTTTAGGGTTTTAGACAATTAGGACATAAATATTACATCTCAAAAGATTACAAAGTAGAAACTTCTACTAAGTTTCCATAAAATAAAAACTCTTGAAACGAAACATGTCTAATTATATGTTTTTGGTAGCCTGATTTTCCTTAGATCCCATCCTTGACCCTATTCCACGTTAATTCCTGTGGAAACATTTAAAAAACATGCGATGAGCATAAAAAGCTTAGTAAGGGATACACAAAGAATGAAAACTATTAGTTTTTTCAAAACAACTAGTAAACCATGTATACTTTAACAAAGTAATACTTTTCACCATTTCGTAGTAGTAAAAACTCTTCACTGAATAATAGTTCATTACATACCCTTCTGTAACCAAAAGATTACCATAAAACCAATATAATGATCACATAACATATAAAGGTAACTTGGGACATAAACATACTTAAGTGGAATAACCATAAGGTCGACTTCCACACATATCACTTAATGGAATAACCATTCAGCCAACTTCCATACATACTTAATGGAATAGCCATATGGCTGACTTCCATACCCAATGCATTGGAGGATATAATGTAACCACCCGTCCTGGTATTCACGGAACCACCCATCATATAGTTTGTAACGCCCCGACCCTAGTTACCCAGAGTCGGTGCCTTATTACATAACATTGGCATGATCACAAGAAAGATCAAATCTCAAAAGACCGATTGGTTTAGTAGCCTTGGAAACACTAGATATATTCATAAGTTTTACATTACATCATAAAATGAAAAATTACTACAACAATATAATGTCTCTATAATCCACACTATTATCCCCTCATAATATCCATGCAGGTCATTCATAACTTACTTCTTCACATCCTGGGAAAAATAAAACATAGAAAAGGGGTGAGATCAAATCCCTAGTAAGGATAACAATATAGCGGAAACTTTCATAAATAATAATAAACATTTAATGCAATGTATAACTAAAAAAATCCTTTCAAACTTTAACTTTCATCATTATATGGCATAAATAAAATTAAATAATGTCATTTACTCATTCACATGGATATTCTACTAATCGAATAATCACATGCAAAATCACTAACCACTTTCATAATGTTGGAATGCATAATACTGAACTTTAATTTCTTTTTTCAAGGCCTCGTCCCAAGACCTAGGGGCTAACTGTAACCGGAACCCAACCCGGAGTGCCTCTAATAACCGGACACCAACCCGGAGTGCCTCTAATAACTGAACACCAACCCGGAGTTCCTCTAATAACCGGAGACCAAACCGGAGTTCCTATAATAACCAGAGACCAAACCGGAGGGCTTACTTTTACTGGTCCCCAACCCGGAACATACTTGTCTAACACATTCATCTGAATTAAAGGTTAACATATAACATAAACATTCAGATTACAAATAACTTATGAAATGTCAATAATCTAAACAAAAACCATGAGTGACATAAGAATAACTTATCCACAGTCAAAAATATCACAAAACCGTCAATAAAATATGGATGTTTTGTATTATAATAAATCAACTTCAAATAAGATTAAAATTAATCAAAGGATGTTGACATAGATGAAATAAAGACTATTTTAGAAAAATATCACTTTCTATTTTGATATCATTTAAGAGTCTTATATTTATGAAATAAAACATTTTATTTGAAAATATTCTTATAAGCCTGTAAGGGAAGCTTTGACGATTTTATAACGGTGGAAAATTACCGCACCCGCCGTATAAGTTAAAAAAACATTCTTATCTTAATTCTGTCGAAAAGGTTAAAAAACACCTTGTTTGAAAAACGACGTAAATATTCCCTTATAAACCTCTTATAAAAAGTCAAACAAGGGAATAAATGACTTTAACCCATATTCTTTTAAATATTAAAAATGTTTTGAAATACATTTTGAAGAAACATGGATGTGGATGATAACGAGATCCCAGTAGATTATTATGTATAAACAACCTCGGATAATGAAGAGATTGTGAAATAACCCTTACCTTGTACTTTTCCTTGGATGGGGTAGGTTAACCTTCATGTATAATGGTGAATTAATTGTTATTAAATTATAAAATAATCATATACATTATTATGATTTCATATATGATCTTTTAATATTGATTTGATAATAATATCTTAGTATTATCGTTGTTTCGGGTGTGAACTTACTTGTTTTCTTTTGTATGTTTTGTTACGTAAGACATGTTTGTAAAGGATAGGTTGTATATTATTCATATCCAGAATGATATCAAGTCTTTAAACATCATTTTTAAATCATAAAATGATAATTATACTTGAATGGATCAGATGGAGAATGAATCTCATCGCATTCGTGGAGACAGTAGTCCGTACGTACGCACGAGCGACAATATCATTCTTTTGATATTAAAATAATATATAAATATATGGTATATCATATATACAGAATCATTAACATGTTATATTTATTATTTACATGAGTTACACATCATTATTTTACCCATCCAAATAATATTATATTGAATAACAATTACACCACGACGTGTAGACGGTAATCCGTACGTACACACGTATGCTGACATGTTATTAAAAGGGTGGATAGAATACTGAATATGGTTGTACCATATTTATAATAACATCACAGTATATAAATTATACAGGAGTTATTATTTTATAATGGTAACAACAAAGGAAGAAGAAGTGGAAGAAGAAATGAACTTGGAAAAGGGTGGTGAAATCATTACCTCTTCTTCGGGCTCTTCCTTTTGATTTGACCAAAAGGGCTCCATAGGTTGGATTTCTGATCAATCTAAGGCCTCTAGGATGTAGCGAGGGAAGTTGGGAGAGTATTTGGACAGAGTTTGGCCGATCCAAAAGGCTTTGAAGGTGTGAAGAAATGAGAAGGAGGAGTGCCCTTTTATAAGAGGGGTGAGGGGAACCTTTGGAAAAGCTAGAAATATTAATTTATAATAAATTAATATTCGGTTTATAATAGCTTAAAAGTTTATTATTTAAATGTTAAGGTGGGGATGGGTCGAAAAAAACTCAACCAATAGAATTTAGACAGGTTTGGTTACTAATATTAACCTTATCTTTAATTATTAACTCTAAGTTATTTAGTTTCACTTTTACAATGTCTCTTTGTATTTTTATATAATATGGTTAATAAACTTACTATATACATCCAAGCAACCCCCAAGTGGTCCATTAATTATTAACCTATCATGATATAAGTCTCTTGGCCGAACCTTAGATTTTTAGGAATTTAAAATCAATTAATAATAGAATATTTGTTTTAAGAACTCTTTTATGTCAATTTTGACACTATTCAATAGTTGATTTTTGTGAAACTCATAACAGATTGATTACTTCGAAAAAAGTCAATTAAATCAATCTTAATATATCATATTATCCTAGAAAATTAGTTTAATTCATTAAAAGATTCATATTATATTTATTTGGGTATTTATAATATCAATTATTTTTATTTTTCACTATTATAGTAATTACTACATCATCATTGTGTCATAAATAAAGAAAATTATTTAATGTATACAAATTATAAATAAAATATCATTATGTGGAAATCTTTTTATCTTTCTAATGAATATTTATAATCTAAAATCCAACATATATAACCCTATGTAACAATTGTTTTTCTAAAAGATATATGATTGTGTAATTTTTGTATTCATTTTTACTTAATTAAACTAAAGTGTCATTATCACTTACAAGTGGATCCATGGGGTCCCCAAATCGACCCAAAGATGCCCATGGTCGACCATTAATCAACCAATAGGGTTAAGTCACGTTTTAGGGTAATTTATTATTATTATAATGTTATTATTTAATTTTTAATTACCGGATTTATCCTTAACCAAGGTAAATAAAATATTTTCCGCAGTAATTATTCAAAATGTCTAAAAATAAAAGTTACATATTTACACAATTTGGATATACTGATTCCAAATATGGAATCCATTTTTCTAAATTCAAAACACAAAAGTGGCAGAAATTAATTTAAAATTAATTCCCGCTGTCAAAACAAAAGCGTGTTTTTAAGAGATAATAATTATCAAAAGATAGACATTTGTTTATGTTCAGTTTTATTGTAAAAATATGTCCAATGACCAAAATTATATTAAATGGTAAAAATATATTCTAAATATACTTTAAAACCACTCAAATTCATAATTTATCACTATTAATTATTTTGATTAAAAAAGTTGATTTTAATTAAAATTTAGTAATTTTCACTATTCATCAAAATATGAAAGTTATCCGAAAAGTACCAAAATTTAACCTTATGCTAAATTAGAAATTCTGAATCCAGAAATGAAGTCCATTTTAAAATATATAATATAAATAATTTCGAAAAGTAGGTATTACTATTCATAACGGCTAGTTTGATTGGTTGTGGTGTGTGTTAAAACTCAAGGTTGCGTACAACACACGCTACTATAATATTCAAAGAAAGCGTATCGTGGAAGCTTGGGATGTTTCATTTTAAATTTTTGATGTCCCCATTTAGTCAAAAAGTTTAAAATAAAAAAGGGTTCACTATTAAAAGATAATAAAAGTGCAATAACGAAAATGAATTTGTTCTTTCATTATATCTAAGAAACTCATAATATGGATTCTAAAATTATAAGGATTATATAAAGTTTAAAATTTAGATAATACTGTTCATAACTTCTTTTGAATGGCTTATTGTTTTTTGTAAGTCATGGTGTGATTGAACTCGGTGTTGCGTGTAGTGCAAGTTAATGAATTATTTTGAAGAAATAACACACTATGAAATCTTGGGGTGTTACATTCTCCCCTCCTTCAATAAATTGCGTCCTCGCAATTTGAAATTTTTCTTCGAAAATAAAAGGTTGAAAATAGAAAATATATTTGTGGGAAAATCCACATCAGAAATTGGGTTACTAAAATTTAGTCTTAATATGAGGAAAAGAGAAATGAAAGGGTAACTACCAAATTATGATCTCGATTAGGAGAACATTGGTGGCAATTAGAGGCATATAATTAGAGGAAAAATGTAAATATTTATAGGTAGTGATTGAGGTCATCAATCACAAACATGTATAAAATTGAGGTCCTTAAATTCATCAATCTATGATTATTTTAAATACCATCGGTTCAACAAAACATAGGGTTTTAGGATAACAAATTTTTGACGTTTTAAAATATCTTAGTTGAAATCCCACATCGAAAAATGAATTAATGAGGCCTCTATTTAAAATAAAGAGTAGAAAGTATGAAGATTACCGAAAATAACACATACTAGGGTTCCATGTAGGAAAATATGGATATAGAGGAAAAATCTAACCATCAATTATCTGATAGAGAGTGGTAGAGAACATGGCTATGAAAAGGCCAACAATCCCAAAGCCATAAATTAGTGATGATTTAAGGTACCATCTAGGAAAACATTTTTGTTCTAAGTTTCTTTTCATAATGTTGAGGAATTTATTTATGATATTGGCTAAGATCATAAGGAGATATACTTACTTTATAATTAGAGATTTATCCATTAATAAATTTCTACCACAAACTCATCTTTCACTCAAAAAGATAATAGAATGTAAAAAAATTCTATTTACACTATTTGTATAGGGTTCCAAAATAAATGAATTTATAATTCATCTACAAGATATTTTAATAAAAACTACATTATTTAATCCAGGACATCTCGTGGGCCAGTGGTAGGTGATACACCCCTGTCGCCCTTCAGTTGCGGGTTCAAGTCTCACAGCCTTGCCGGACACGACGGGTTGCCGCCCGACCTCCGGGTTGTCCTTTTATGTCAATCCAAAATAATCCAAACTAGAAATATCCAAAATACTTCTGTCCAAACTCACAGTCCAACATTTATAAGGAAGGTAAACATAATATAGATCCTTTTTACCCCTTAATAGCATATGAATACCTTCATCATGTATTACCATATTCCTTATTGATTACATTCATGCTCCCTTATTCCATATAGAATGCTGGATATACTTCATCAATCCAAAAATGTTTTAAACCCTAGCAATGATGGAATAGACAAATCATTAATTAGCTTCAAGGTAGTGAAGAATATCCAATATAATTTATCCAAATTAATCATGTATTATTCTAAAATCACTACCTCGGTATCAGAACCATATTATGGTTTATCTTTCTCTCAAACATGTATTTTCCAAAAAATTAACCTTCTATTGAGTCACTTTTCTTTGTTCCACACAATCTCAAGTCCTTAATGAAATAGTACTGCAGTACAATCCTTTTATACTCCATAATTATTATAACAAGTACAATGTTAATACAACACTCAATTGACATAATCAACAGAAGAACTATAATCATTCTTCTTCATCTGTGGTAGTATCATAACTTGATTATTATCCAATAACATCATTTGCGGCATATTCTGATGACTGGGACATAGGTTCGCGTAGTGTCCAAACCCCTTGCAAATGAAGCATTGTACATTTAAAACCATTTTCTTACCCTTGCAGTCACGTACTTTGTGACCTTTTCCTCCACACTTATAACAAACTCCCATTCCTTTCAGGCAAGTTCCAGGGTGTTTCCTTCCACAGTTACCACATATGGGAAAATTCTTCTTTTCCCTCTTCCCTTTATCCATCTTTCTCTCTTCCATCCTTTTCTTCTCTTGTTTCCCTTCAAAGCCATAGGACTCAGTAAACTCTTTACTTATCTTATCAACACATGATATTATTTCTTCATATGATGATAATACATGGGAGACTATTTCTCTTATAAATTCTAGCTTAAGACCATGAAAGATATGATCCTTCCTTCTCTTTGGATCATGTGCATTTCTGGAGTTCTCATTCCTTCTACTGGGCGCCATTTCTAAACAATGACATACACTAGATCAGTTTATGAATCAAAATACATAATCCCATACTTATAAAACACTCAACATAAATTGAACTATTTATGGATATAATCCATAATCATAAAAATGTCTCCTTTGAGGATGTATATACTCATAAACCCTTCATAATGGTTTGTAAAGAAAATGAGAATTATCCAAAGCATATCCCCCGGGAGTGTCGTAACCAAGAGTGCAGCAAGGCCCGTTGTCGTGCACCAGTTCCCGTTGGAGTCTAACTCAAAGCAGTGTTTTCGGGTTTTACCCCTAGGTACATCTGTGCCAGAGCCGCCTCTACCTTCTCGTATCCAGACAGGGATGTATTGCTCGGAAAACTCACAAAATCTCTACAATACCAAAATTCTAGGAAGTTATTCTATACTAATCCTCAAAGATTATCTTAGGTCTACGTGCTCTAATCAGAGTTTATCTAAATCTAGCTTCCAAGGTTTGTACTAAACTTTCTATGATACCAACTGTAACGCCCGGACCCTAGTTACCCAGAGTCGGAGAATTATTACATAACATTGGCATGATCACAAGAAAGATCAAATCTCGAAAGACCGATTGGTTTAGTAGCCTTGGAAACACTAGATATATTCATAAGTTTTACATTACATCATAAAATGAAAATCTACTACAACAACATAATGTATCCACAGTCCACACTATTATCCCCTCATAATATCCATGAAGGTCATTCATAACTTACTTCTTAACATCCTGGGAAAAATAAAACATAGAAAAGGGGTGAGCTCAAATGCCCAGTAAGGATAACAATATAGCGGAAACTTTCATAAATAAGAATAAACATTTAAGGCAATGTATAACTAAAACAAAAGCCTTTCAAACTTAAACTTTCAACATTGTATGGCATAAATAAAATGAAATAATGTCATTTACTCATTCACATGGATATTCTACTAATCGAATAATCACATGAAAATCACTAACCACTTTTATAATGTTGGAATGCATAATGCTGAACCATAATTTCTTTTTTCAAGGCCTCGTCCCAAGACCTAGGGGCTAACTGTAACTGGACACCAACCCGGAGTGCCTCTAATAACCGGACACCAACCCGGAGTTCCTCTAAAAACCGGAGACCAAACCGGAGTTCCTATAATAACCATAGACCAAACCGGAGGGCTTACTTTTACCGATCCCCAACCCAGAACATACTTGTCTAACACATTCATCTGAATGAATGTTTAAAATATAACATAAACATTCAGATTATAAATAACTTATGGAATGTCAATACTCTAAACAAAAACCATGAGTTACATAAGAATAACATATCCACAGTAAAAAATATCACAAGTCCTTCAATAAAATATTAATGTTTTGTATTATAATAAATCAACTTCAAAAAAGCTTAAAATCAATCAAAGGATGTTGACATAGATAAAATAAAGACTATTTTAGAAAAATATCTCTGTCTATTTTGAAATCATTTAAGAGTCCTATATTTATGAAATAAAACATTTTCCTTGAAAATATTCTTATAAGCTTTTAAGGGAAGCTTTGACGATTTTATAACGGTGGAAAATAACCGCACCCGCCGTATATGTTAAAAAAACATTCTTATCTTAATTCTGTCGAAAAGGTTAAAAAGCACCTTGTTTGAAAAACGACGGAAAGATTCCCTTATAAACCTCTTATAAAAATTCAAACAAAGGTATAAATGACTTTAACCCATATTCTTTTAAATATTAAAAATGTTTTGAAATACATTTTGAAGAAACATGGATGTGGATGATAACGAGATCCCAGTAGATTATTACGTATAAACAACCTCGGATAATGAAGAGATTGTGAAATAACCCTTACCTTGTAATTTTTTTGGTTGGGGTAGGTTAACCTCCTGTATAATGGTGAATTAATTGTTATTAAATTATAAAATAATCATATACATTATTATGAAATCATATATGATCTTTTAATATTGATTTGATAATAATATCTTAGTATTATCGTTGTTTCGGGTGTGAACTTACTTGTTTTCTTTTGTATGTTTTGTTACGTAAGTCATGTTTGTAATGTATAGGTTGTATATTATTCATATCCAGAATGATATCAATTCTTTAAACATCATTATTAAATAATCAAATGATAATTATACTTGAATGGATCAGATGGAGAATGAATCTCATCGCATTCGTGGAGACAGTAGTCCGTACGTATGCACGAGCGACAATATCATTCTTTTGATATTAAAATAATATTAAATGGATGGTATATCATATATACAGAATCATTAACATGTTATATTTATTATTTACATGAGTTACACATCATTATTATACCCATCCAAATAATATTATATTGAATAACAATTACACCACGACCTGGAGACGTTAAGCCGTACGTACGCACGTATGGTGACAGGTTATTAAAAGGGTGGATAGAATACTGAATATGGTTGTACCATATTTATAATAACATCAAAGTATATAAATGATACTGGAGTTATTATTTTAGAATGGTAACTACAAAGGATGAAGAAGTGGAAGAAGAAATGAACTTGGAAAAGGTTGGTGAAATCATTACCTCTTCTTCGGGCTCTTCCTTTTGATTTGACCAAAAGGGCTCCATAGGTTGGATTTCTGATCCATATAAGGCATCTAGGATGTAGTGAGGGAAGTTGGGATAGTATTTGGGCATATTTTGGCCGATCCAAAAGGGTTTGAAGGTCTGATGAAATGAGAAGGATGAGTGCCCTTTTATAAGAGGGGCGAGGGGCACCTTTGGAAAAGCTAGAAATATTAATTTATAATAAATTCATATTCGGTTTCTAATGGCTCAAAAGTTGATTATTTAAATTTTAAGGTGGGTATGGGTCGAAAAAAACTCAACCAATAGAATTTAGACAGGTTTGGGTACTTATATTAACGTTATCATTAAGTATTAACTCTAAGTTAATTAGTTTCACTTTTACAATGTCTCTTTGTATTTTTATATAATATGGTTAATAAACATACTATATACATCCAAGAGTCCCCCAAGTGGTCCATTAATGATGAACCTATCATGATATAAGTCTCTTGGCCGATCCTTAGATTTTTAGGAATTTAATATCAATTAATAATAGAATATTTGTTTTAAGAACGTTTTATGTCAATTTTGACACTATTCAATAGTTGATTTTCGTGAAACTCATAACAGATTGATTACTTCGAACAAAGTCAATTAAATCAATCCTAATATATCATATTATCCTATAAAAGTAGTTTAATTCATTAAAAGTTTCATATTATATTTATTTGGGTATTTATAATATCAATTAGTTTAATTTTTCACAATTATAGTAATTACTACATCATCATTGTGTCATAAATAAAATAAATTATTTAATGTCTAAAAATTATAAATAAAATATCATTATGTATGAAATCTTTTTACCTTTCTAATTAATATTTATAATCTAAAATACAACATATATAACCCTATGTAAAAATTGTTCTTCTAAAAGATATATGCTTGTGTCATTTTTGTATTCATTTTAACTTAATTAAAATAAACTGTCATTATCACTTACAAGTGGATCTATGGGGTCCCAAAATCGACCCAAAGATGCTCATGGTCGACCATGTATCAACCAATAGGGTTAAGTCACGTTTTAGGGTAATTTAGTATTATTATAATATTATTTTTTAACCCTTAATTATCGGATATAACCTTAACCATGGTAAATAAAATATTTACCACAGTAATTATTCAAAATGTCTAAAAATAAAAGTAACCTATTTACACAATTTGGATATACTGATTCAAAATATGGAATCCATTTTTCTAAATTCAAAACACAGAAGTGGCAGAAATTAATTTAAAATTAATTCCCGCTGTCAAAACAAAAAGCGTGTTTTTAAAAGATAATAACTATCAAAAGATTGACACTTGTTTATGTTCGGTTTAATTGTAAAATTTTGTCCAATGACCAAAATTATATTAAATGGTAAAAATATATTCTAAATATACTTTAAAACCACTCAAATTCATAATTTATCACTATTAAATATTTTGATTAAAAAAGTTGTTTTTAATTAAAATTTAGTAATTTTCACTATTCATCAAAATATGAAAGTTATCCGAAAAGTACCAAAATTTCACCTTAGGCTAAATTAGAAATTCCGAATCGAGAAATGAAGTCCATTTTAAAATATATAATATATATAATTTCGAAAAGTAGGTATTACTATTCATAACGGCTAGTTTGATTGGTTGTGGTGTGTGTTAAAACTCAAGGTTGCGTACAACACACGCTACTGTATTATTCAAAGAAAGCGTACCGTGGAAGCTTTGGATATTTCATTTTAAATTTTTGATGTCCCCATTTAGTAAAAAAAGTTTAAAATAAAAAAGGGTTCACTATTAAAAGTTGATAAAAGTGCAATAATGAAAATGAATTTGTTCTTGCATTATATCTAAGAAACTCATAATATGGATTCTAAAATTATAAGGATTATATAAAGTTTAAAATTTAGATAATACTATTCATAATCTCTTTTGAATGGATTCTTTTTTTTTGTAAGTCATGGTGTGATTGAACTCGGTGTTGTGTGTAGTGCAAGTTATTGAATTATTTTGAAGAAATAACACACTATGAAATCTTGGGGTGTTACATGGTTTATCACATAACCACCCATAAAATGTCCAAGTACCATCATTACACATAAAATATTGAAAACATAAACATTTCAAGAACAAAATTTCATTTTCAATCACAATAAGTAATTCCCAGATATTTAATTAACCAATCCATTTTCAGAAACCATTTAAAAGATATTTTTGAATCAAAGTGTCCCATACCACTTTGAAGCTTTTAATGGAATTATAATATTAAAACATTAATGTCCATATAAATAAATACTTAAACCCCATTTGAAAACATGGACATTAACGATAATGATTTAGAATAATAAATCATTAACACATTTAAAATGATATTTTTGTTAAATAGTTTTTAACAAAATGAGAGACACTTGAATACAAATATTGAGGAATAACATTTAATCAGAACTTTATAATATCATGAGAATAAAGGAATTAATGATATAATATTCCAAAGTACATTATATACACCATATAAGAGTTAATTGGTGCATAATAACAATGAAGTCTCAATAGAAATGTAAAATGAGATGAAATCCCCTGTAAAGAAGGTACCCTTAAATTAAGGATAAATCAATCTCATAATTATGTGTGACAAATTTAAATACACCCAATATAAGTGGATATTAATTTTAAAACACTGAAAGGTCATTCACACGTATTAAAATGAGGGCATATTCAATAAATACAAGTTGAAGCCAACAAAATAGAAATTGGGTTAAAAAGTTCCCTTGGTAAAATTCGACAGCCTAACGACATCACTTCAAAATTCAGAAAATGAGTTGATGAGAGATAAAATGGGTATCTATTCACTTGGACTTAAAATTTAAATCAATAAGGATATAGAAGAACATTTCCAAACGTAATAGTATGTGAATTAAAAGACATAACAAAAGAAGTCTTTTAAAAAGAGGAGGGTGAAAGGTTCCCTTACCGACATGGGTATCTTTCGAAACATATGCCCCGTGAAAGAAGGACAACACAACATTGATGTAAATACTCATAATCGAAAGTATATTAAAAAATGAGTATAATAATGGATAGTAAATACACCACTCAAAGGAAATTGTGGAAAATATAGCATAAATCTCACGGGAATAAAGGTGAGATGAAAAATCCCTTACGAAAACTCGGCAGCCTAACAGCACCTCTTAAAACATCCAAAAATGGATTGATGAGATCCAATAGGGTCTCTCATCATATTACAATGAAATGTACAGAAAGAGGAATACAAAATAACATCCCCCATCATAACAAATATGATATTAAAAGAAGTGACATAAAGGAGAGTACATAAAAAAATAGAGAGGTTAGATCTCTTACGAAAATTCGGCAACCTAACGGCGCCACTCAAAACGTCAAAAATGTATTGATGAGAGTGAAGAGGGTCTCTCATCACATGAACATAAAAATTACAGTAACAGTAATATAAATGAACAACCCAATAACAAGAAAGATTATCTTTAAAAGGAATGACATAAAAGAGTGTACTTAAAAAGAAAGAGAGGGGTAAGATCCCTTACCTCGGGTTTGACTTGACTCGATCGTTCTTTAACGTCCTGAATAATAAACTTGAGTTAATTTCTATTTTCTTAAGAACCTTTTTCAAGATCATTATTCCTTTTATATCACTTATTTACATTTTATAAACATTATGTAATCATTTATGTTAATAATGTTTGTTTTGTCGATATTTGGTTCTTAAGTTGAAAGTGAACTTCTTACAATTACATGTTGTTCCTGTGGTCAATGGTTCATTATATACAGAATGATATTCATGATTTGGATATAATATATATCATATATATCCATAATATACATGTATTTATAATATTAGATAACCATTTAGAGGTAAGAAATGAAATGCATCGTTCATGGAGATGGTAAGCCGTACGTATGCATGAACACTACTTTCATTTATTTGTCATATTAACGGAATTAAAACTAATTTAGAGGTATGTATATTTTAATTCCTTAATTATATTCATCATTTAGATGTATCATTCATCTTATATATCCATTATATACATGTACTTATAATAGTACATTACATTTGGGGATAAGAAATGAAATGCACCGTTCATGGAGACGGTAAGCCGTACGTATGCATGAACGCTACTTTCATTTCTATCTCATACTTTAATGGAAATAAATAATAATGATATATAGGTTTATTATAATTACAGTATAACATCATATATAATAACTTTAAATCCATCCTTTATACGTCCCACATATGGCATTAACAAATCAAATCACTTTGAGGTGACGGTAGTCCGCACATCCTAAAATGAAATTATCGTGTTTACCCATAATGGAAGCCATAATGGTATGGTCAAAATGAATAATAAAGAAGCTTAATTAAAACATAAACATATTATATATCATATATAAGTATAGTGACATCTTAATGACCACCTTTTATGGTATTATATGAGTGTTGAACAATCATCGTTTCGTGAGGTAGAAATTTTCCATCCATGGAAACAGTATGTTCTTTAACCCTTATATGTAGGGGTGTGTAAGTGTAGCTCGAATAATTCTTATAAAAACATCCTAGTATATTGAAGATACTATATTTGTTACAAAATAAATTAATAAAAAGAGTTTAGGGGGTTGTAGAGGCAAAATAAAACAAAAGGACTCAAGTGAAGACATTACCTTAAAATCGGGTAACTCCCTTTGGTTTGAGCTAAAAGGATTCCTTGGGAAGACTTCTTCCCAACGTGAGGCCTCAAGGAGTTAGAGAGGGATGTGTAGAGTCAAAATGTGCCGGGTTTGGCCTATCCAAAGGCTTTGGGAGTGTGGGTAAGGAGGTAGAGTTGGGGGCCTTTTATAAGAGGAGAGGAGAGGCACTCTTGTAAAGTTACTAAATGTTATTTTATTTTCAAAAGAGTTTCAGATTTTAAAGGTCCCCCATTGATGTATATCAAGGATAATGTGATAAGGGATCTAATTACACTCAAAAAATAGGTTTTGGACATGTGTAGGTCTTAGATATTACATTATCGTTCCATTTTATTTAAATTGTTAAATAATGAGGTCATCGCTGCATCATCATGATGTCATAAATAATTTAATTTATTTGATGTATAAAAATTATAAAAAACTACTATGGTGTAGGAAATTTTTTTAGCTTTACAATGACTATTTATAGTAAAAAAATTTTGACTTTTATAACCCAATTTAAAATTTTTTTTAGTAAAACATCTCATGTGTGTGTCATTTTTACTTTAACATTAAATAAAAAGGTATTTATGTCATTTTCCATCCAAAGTGGTTCCATGGGGTCCCCAAGTTGACCCATGGATTTTCATGGTCGGAGATGACACATCAAATGAGGTTAGTACATGTGTCTAGGTAATTTAATTTTATTAAAACATTATTCTTACCTTAAACTACACTAATTACCTCTAATCGCGATTAAAAACTTAATAAGTTACTATTCACCAAAAAATTATTTTAATCCCATTGAACCACATTTTACTTCTTAATGAAAACCATGTATGTCAGATTTTTGAAATTCAAAACACAATTATGGCAAAATTTCATTTAAACAGAAAATCGGTTTTTTTAAGTACTACTTAGTGGTTTCACTATTCATCAAAAATTGAAGTTTTTCAGAAAAATACCAAAACTTCACCCTAAGATATATTTGATATTCCGAATTCAAAAATGATTTCTATTTTACAAAATTCAAAACATATAAGTTTCATTAATTAATTTAATAATTAATTCCCGCTGTCAAAACAGATAGCGTGTTTTTATGAAACAAAATGTATCAAAAGATTGACGCTAGTTTAAGTCCGATTTCAAAGTGAAATTAATTCCAACGAACACTATTGGATTATATGGTAAAAAATATATTCTAATTTCACTTTAAAACCAATTAATAAGATAATCTAATAATATAAATAAATTATATTAAAAAGAGGTTTGGATTTAAAATACACAATTTTTCACTAATCATTAAAAATTGAACTTCATCGGAAAAATACCAATAATTTACACAAAGTAAATTTTGATGTCTCGATTCTAAAGAAGATTTTTTTTTGTCAAATATAACACATAAAATTGTCAAAAAGTGGATTTAAAACAGGATCTCCATCAAAAGGCAGTTAATCGACCTTTTAAAGAATATTAGAATGTTTACACTTAAAATTGGATTCATTCGCATTTTTAATCCCCTAACATTTATTGTAAAAAGTAAAAATATTTGACAAACATATATAATCATTTTTTAGTTAGTTATGTTCATTCTCTCCATTAAAATGTCTAGGCATTAACTACCATTTAAAATAATATTATTTTATTATTAGAGTGCAACGTAAGAATTAAAAGGAACTCATTGTTGTGTATTGGGTATGCCATAATGCATAGTATTCCCTTTAAATTAATATTAATTTTTTTAAAAAATATTTATAAATATAAAAATGTCATATTCATTATTTACCTGGGGTGTTACAATAATAATTTACTAATAGGTATTAATGATAAATATATAAAATGGGTCGTATATACAGAACATTAATGTGAATTGTTTTATAATTTGAAGATGTCTTAATGGAATCTAAAGTGAGATGAAATACCATACCTCTCACTTCCCATATGATTAATTTTATTCAATATATTATATAATTGTTTTCTGTACATTAATAATTCATACTATATATAAATTTATATTTTTAATATCATATATAATCCTATTATTACATCTTAACTACCGTTCATTAATAATATTTCCTTATAACTATTGTTTCAGGTGTGAATGTCTTCCTTTTAACATACATATTTTATCATGGAATATCAAATTATTGTTAATATTATATAGATACATAACATATAGAATTTTATTATTCTTATAAATATTTAATTTATTCAATTTTTAAAATATTTTTAAAGTTATATGAAGATAAACATGTAAAATGAATTACATTGTTTCTTGTAGACTGTAGGTTGTACGCATGATTGATTGATGATATCATTAAATTAATGAATGAATGTGTAAATAACTAAAATATATATTAACTATAAATAGTTAATATTATTTCATGTATCAAATATTTTTATTATTTCATTCAATATAATTTTTCATGTGAGGTAGTGACTGGAAATAAAATACATCTGTTCTTAAGGTGAGAGTCTATTGTACACATGAGTGCTAGATATATTTCCAATTAGATGTAGAAGGATATGTAAATTTTATATTAAAGTCAACAAATTAAAAATATCTATATATTGGAGATACTTGGGTTGTAATATTGTAGGGATGAAAATATAATATAAGGTTGAAAAACATTGCGTAAAAAATTAAGAGAATTGTGAAGTCATTTACATTTACTTAATTTAACCTCCATTAAATATAATATTAAGGACCTAGTTGTTTGTATTTTTTGATTAATAGAATATATATAATGTTAATAAGGATTTTGTGGGTATATGTTTGAATTTTATGGTCAGGATAAATTTCTATAGAGAGGTTAAAAAATGAGTAGAGGGAAACCTTTTATAAATGTGGAGTGAAGGTTTTAAAAATACCCAAAACAATTCAATAATGGGAAGTTAATCTCAACCCTAGTGCCTCATAAAATAATAAATAAAGAAGTGTAGGGATGGTAAGGTTGATCCAGACTACAAATAGTAAAAACATTTTCTAACATGTTATTCCCTTTACCTCCATGGTTACTAACGTTTAAAATTTTTCATTTCACCATGGATGCTAGTTTTGTTAAAATATAAATTTATCCATTAAGAATAAAATAACATGAAGATTATTATATAACTTTGACAAAGTTATTATATATATGAAATTCAATTTTTCAACAAACTTGTATTTGTTTTTTGAATTTTTTTTAACACAAGTTACATTAAAATAGAAAACTGAGTTATAACCATAACTATGGAAAATAATTTATTTTGTTTTTACTATTAATTATGACAAAAAATTATGTTGAACTTATTACTTAATTTTTAATATTTTTATTAAAAATATCTAATATATTTTAAAATTTTAATTTTAAATGATTTGAAAATGTATATTAAAGAACCCACAAATAAGGTATAAAATTGTTTTAAATAAATGATTTTCTAGGATGAAGGGGATATTATATTAACGAAATAATTAGTAACCACCATTAAATATGTTTAAATTCATGTATTTTGATATATACTATATAAATCTATGTTTTAATATTCATCAATAATGATTATTTTAGTTAAATAAAAAGAAAAGACATTATTCGTTGGAGAAACAATTTTATGAAAAGTTTCTCTATTTATGTTCAAATAATAATTTTTTTGATTAATATAAAATTTATATAAATTTTTTTTTAATTAAAATAATATAATATTTTAGTATAATTAAAAGGAGATATATTTATTTGTTATATTATCACATATTCATTAATTCTTAACTATGGGACAATTTCACAAAATAATTCTAAAATTATTTTGACCAAATATGTTCATAATCAATAAGCTTCCTATAAAATTATATTTTTTTTGGCTTGAGATATTAAAATGCTTATTTTATTATGGTTTTTATACAATATAATGTTCAATTTATATAATTGATACTTGGGTTTTAAATTCATATCCCCAACAAAGAAATCATTAAAAGTCCAATAGATGATACATTCTAAAAAAAGAGGGGGTTTCATCATCATAAAATCCTATATATCCCATAAAACATTATCTATTTCTTGATTTATCTATTGTAGTTTTAATTTTCATGTCATATTATTCCTCCACACATTCTCTCAAGTGTTTATAATCAGGGTAGGTTCATCAAAGTAAGATAGATAATGATTCAATTACATTTCTTCAGCGGTGAGCATATACATTGGGTATGAAATATACATAAATAAAAATGATATATGAAACACATCATTTAATTTATAGATAATTTTTTTTAATTAATTTCAATATTATATAACTCAATTTATTTATAAAATTTATAAATTTTTTATTTTCTAGGAGCTAAGTTTCCCTCTCTTAAAAAATCTTATAAGAACATTCCATGGAGATAAAATACTGAAATCATGGTCCCCAACATGAAATTAAAATGTAATACTCATATTATAAGCATATGACTTTTTCTTACATTGAGATAATTTATTATGGGCATGAAAAGACATTATGTTTTTTAATGTATCCCTAAATAATAATGGAACTACATATTCCCTTTCAATAACATCATCCATATATGTTTGATTTCAATATCTATTTTTCCATATAATGCTTCAGAGGGAGCCATTTGAATGCTTGAATAGAAAATATTATTATAGAAAAATCTACCAAAGGTAAATAATAATACCAAAAACAATTAATGTAATACAATAATTACCTCATGATTTATTATATTGTTAAAATAATTATTTTGTGTTTCCCATTAGTTTTATGTTTGTGAGAGGGGATCAAGTGACTATTAGTTTGAAGATAATTTTGAAGACAATTTGTTAATTTCAATGTGAATATGGGATCAGGATAAAAAAAATTGGAGGATGTGAACAATTAGTTCTTACTACATTATTAATGTAGAGTATTGTGATGTTCTAAAATAGTAAAACAACATATATATTATGGAAATATTAATATTTGGTATCTTGAACAACAATAACCCATATTACATCAAACGTTTTTTGGAGATGTTGGTGATATAGTGAAATAGTCTAGATTAATATATGAAATATCCAAATACGAATATAATGTGCTTCCATAACTCAACTCAAATATTTTATCTTATAGTTATCTTATTAGTACCCCAAACATCTTGATGCATAATTAGGAAGTTCACACATCACATTATCCAAATTAAGATTTGTTCATTAAATTTCTATATGTCTTATTACTAAAATGGTATATTGGGGAATTTATTCCATGAACACAATTCAAAAATTCTAGTTTCACCACATTTATATATAATATTATCTTCCCAAATTTATGAATGCCATATTTAGTAAATATTTTGTCAAATTTCTCATAAATTATGACATTTATTTTTGATTGAAAACTATCATCATTAGATTGATAAAAATTTATCCTTTCATGTAATTTTGGTTTAATAATAATTAGAAAAAAATTGATGTATCCACTTATTTAATTACTTACAAATCAATATTTTTAAGATAACTAATCAAAGGATTCCACTTAATCAATATTTTTGTTAGGACTTCATGATCATAATAGATAGAATAATCGACTACATTTTTTAAAATTCCACAAGAGGTATTGTATTGAATAATCATAATCCTTTATTAATTTGAGCCATCACAGTTTTCTCTTGTTATAGTAATTCTATAAAAATATATATATGAATCATTAGGTCAGTATATATCAAATATAATTCATAATTAAGAAAATTTATCTATATTGTAAATGAAAATACTATGGATTCTAATTAAATATAGTTATTTTTTTTAGTTATTTTCATTAGTCTTCAATTTTCATGAAGTGAAATAATTAACACTATCATTCTACATAAGGACACAACAATGTGTTTTCATCAAAACATCACTATATATCCTAAATCTACCAATTCATGATGGTAGATTTATATTCATAGATATAAACTATCTATATTTAAATACCTCAGTAGATTTTTCTTATTCCTCTATACATATAATTTTAACTCCTTTACATTCAATATTGGTTAACGGGTTTTTCAATAGAGAAATTTATTGAATGAATTAAGGATAATAATCTTCCCAGCACAGGAAACTATATAACTCAGTTATATTTGTTGGTGTATTCCATTATCTGATAACCATTGTCTTGATAATATTATCTTGGATTCTAAATATAGATACTATATGGACAGGAAAATTAAAATCATAAATCCAAAATTAACTCTGTCTAAATTTCCCATATATCACATTTCTTTTAAGAGTCTCATGCATGATCCAAAATTGATTCTCATGATCAAATTAGCTATAAAATTACACCATGATAATATCATTGAATGCCATAAATAAATTATCATGATAATACATGAATACGATGTTAAGTATGACTATAAAAATATAGTTTTGGTTCTCTAATCCCAATAAAATTACTATAATATCATATAGTCCATTAAATTTTTTAAATATTTTCCTTGGAAAATAATTATAATTTAATCACAATTCATGATAACCAAAACAAAAATTAATCATTTAAAAATATTTATCTCCATGTATTTTATAAAATAATTCATCAATACAAGCCATATTATACTAATTTTTTATTGTAATGTCATTGATATCCCTATAATAAATCCATAGCCCCATGGTTCCATATTTATTATAAATAAAGATAAATGTGACTCACAATGGTTAAACACTAGTTTGAATTAATCCATTATCACACAACCCATATAGTTTATCATCAACAACACAAATAAAATCATTCATTTTGTATAAGAATTCTTTGATATATTCCATGAATAAGATATTAAATCAATGGATAAATCCAATTCACACTCAACAATATGACTATGTGATTATAAAATAAATACATCATTATATTTTAGTACAATATGTAAATCCCCAATTTCAATATTACATTTCCCATCATAGAGTGTCCTACAATTATATCCCAAGAATATAATTTATAATTGTTATGGGGTGTGGATCGAGACATGAGTCAAATTATTCAGTTTCCACTCTCAAGATATAAATTAAAAATAATCTTCATGAATTGTAATTTTCTTATTTTTGCAATATTTGTTTAATAATATATTGAATGGTAGTATATTAAGAGGATTAAATAAATGTAATACATGGTTATGATAATAATTCAATAAATAGAGAACATTTATATTTCATAATGGGAACTAACTGAAACATCCTTGTAATAGTCAGATTCACATTGGGTGTTGTGATTGAAGAATCCCATTCTAAGGTTCTAGATAATTGATTAATTTTAATAAAAAATATAGGATACTTAAAAGACTGAGATGATACAAAATCAATGAATAATGTATTTACTTTTTAGGCTATAATTAAATAATAAGATAAGTTATCTTTATGAACTTCTAACTCAAATTTTTTTATCATATAATTCTGGAATTATCCCCTTTTCCTTTCCTGTGTTAGTTTCCCTTGATTCTTTGGAAATTGTTTTGATTAATATTCCATTTATTAAGATTTAAATATTAGATATTTAATTTTATTATTCTTTCTCTAGCATTCGTGAACAATATGACACATAACCTATAACATCACAAGTAAGTAAATAATTATGGATTTTCATATCAATGTCTATTTATGAATTATGTAGTGTTTTAGAGGATTAAAATGAGAATAAATCCAATCTTAATCATAGAATACTCTAATAATTTTTAAAAATATCGTTTTACCGCCTTTTGATGGAAAACATTTCATAAATAAAACTTTTGAAAATTTTATAAGCTATATTTTGTCAAAATAAAACTATTATTTAGTATTGGGACATTGAAATTTACTTTGGATAAATTTTTGGTATTTTTCTGATAATGTTCATTTTTTAATGAATAGTTAAAATACTGCATTTTACTTCAAAACTGCTTTTTCATCTAATTAAATTATATAGATAGATTATCATTTTAATCGTTTTTATAGTTTAATTAGAATATATTTTTACCATTTAATACAATATTGGTCATTGTAATTAAATTCAGTTTGTAATTGGGCATAAACAACTGTCAAACTTTTGATAGATATTGTTTTCAAAAAGTCTGCTATTTTTTGACAACGGGAATTTTTTTTAAATTATTTACTGAAATTTATGTGACTGGAATTTGGTAAAATGGATTCCATATTTGGAATCATATGTTCCAAATTATGTATTTAATATGCTTTTGTTTTTGGACATTATGAATAGTAATGACGGTAATTATCTTTAGTTATCGTGATTAATTAGTAATCATGTAGTTAAGGGTAATAAAATAATTTCATAATAATATAAAATAATTACAAAATGTGTCATAATGATACTGGTTGTGTAATGGCTAACCATGGGACGCCTTGTGCCATCTTTGGTACCCTATGGAATCACTTTTGTCTGATAGTGACATTTTATCTTTTTATTTTTAAAGAAAGTTAAATATAACAAAACTATGTAACACCTAAGTAAAAAAATTTAATTTTGTCTACAAAAATGATCTCTTAGACTATATTTAGTAACTGGAAAGCTAAAATTATTTCCTATATCATGGTTATTTGTTTATAATTTTTAGAACATAAATAAATTAATTTATTTATGACACCATGATGATGCAGTGATTACCTCATTAAAGACCGATTTAAATAAAATGAAAATATAATATAAATTATAAGACATACACTTGTCAAAAAACTATTTTCTGGGTGGATATTTAACCATTATCACCATATACTTCAAATATATCATTTTGGGTCCTTTGAAATCTGAAAATAATTTTATAATAAAGTAACATTTCATGACATTCCAAGAGTTCCCCTCCTACCTCTTATAAAACGCCCCCACCTCTACCCCCTTACTCGCACCCCTCAAGCCATTTGATTGGCCAATATCTACTCATTTTGTCTCTAAACATCCCTCACTTCATCCTATAAGACATCCATTGGAAAGAAAGATCTTCAAGAAAATCTTTTGGTTCAAACAATGTAGAGTTACCCGATATAAAGGTAATGTATTCTCTTATGTTCTTTTGTTTTATTTTGATTCTCAAACCCCCTAAACACTTTTTATTCCTTTATTTTGTAACAACAAAATTATCTTCAATATACTAGGATGTTTTTATGTTAAGTATTTTATTTTCATTTACACACACTCCCATCTAATGGTTAATGAACATACTGTTTATGTGGATGGCAAATTACTGCCTCATGAAACAATGATTGTTCAATCTTCTTTTAACACCTTTCATGGTGGCCATTAAGATATAACTATATTTATATATGATATATATTATTTTTATTTTTTCCTTATGATTCATTATTTTTCATTTATTTCATACATTTATGGTTTCCATTACGGGTAAAGGCGATAATTTCAATTTAGGAAGTTCGGACTATCGCCCCCTCAAAGTTATTTTAATTTTTAATGCCATATGTGGGATGTATAATTGATTGAGTTAATGATATTATATATGATATTATACTGGAATTAAAATATACCTTTATATAAATATGATTTCACTCCATTAAATATGAAATAGAAATGAAACTAGCGTTCATGCGTACGTATGACTTACCATCTCCATGAACAGTGCATTTCATTTCTTACCTCAATATGTTATGTAATATTATAAATTCTTGTATATAATGGATATATATGATATATATGATATCTACCTCTTGAATATAATTATGGATATAATTGATACTTTACAACATGAACAACTTGTAATTATAAGATGTTTATTTCTGGCTCATGTACCAAAATCGACAAAATGATCGTTATTAACTAAAATAATTACATAATGTTCATAACATGGTAATAATTGATATAAAATGATTAATGAAAATGAAAAAGGTTATTAATCAATAAATAAATTAAATCTATTTTATTATTCAAGATATTAATGAACGATCGAGTCAAGTCAGACACGAGGTAAGGGACTTCGTCTCAATCTCCTTTCATTGAGGAATATTTTGTTTTATACACAACATTATTTTATACGGTGTGTAAACCCCTTTGACATTTAATTTTATTCAAAAGTATTATTTTTTATGAAGAGTTTTACTAAATATAAAAAATAATGTTTTTCCTAATGTATTTGGCGAAAATGACTTCTCCGCCGCCATGACCATTATTTTAGTTTCTGCATCCTCTACAAGCGATAATTTTTTTTTAAATGAAAAAAATACCATGTTTTACTATTATTTTATTTTTGTATTGAAAATGATTTTGATAATGTTTTGATTATATCAATGTGTATTCTTTTAATGAAACAATATTAAGTAATTTTTTAGGTTGGGGCCTTATATTACCACACTTGTAACACAATCTCATGCCCTTCCATCCTTTTCTTAGATGTTCTATTCCACAAGATTCACATGATTTGCATTTATGCATTTATTTATTCTTATTTGACACGGTCTCTTTTTATTAGGGTTTTTAAGTCATATTATTGTCCGGGTCCCAATTTAATATATAGTATTTATTAAAATTATTCTCTATTTTGATGGATTTTAAATCAATATCATCTTATGAAGAAATGTTTTTAGAAACCATTACCCTTTGGAAATATTTATTAATACCTTAAAATAAATTGTCTATATTACTTTACAAATTATATTTCTAATATATATATTACCGGATAACCATGTAAACGTACACTTATAATTTTGATTGCATTATTTTTTTCGTTCATTAGGATACAAAACATACTATTCATTTCAATTTGTTACACATGAGGGATAAATTTATCGAACAATGTTTATTTTGACACTATTTATAACATGTGATCTATTTTATCATCCTTGATATTATTCAGGATCAAAACCCACTAGTGATCATCTGCACCATTGTGAAAATTTTCTTCCAGTACGAAATTTTCCTTTTCCTCACATCACATGGCTATAAATATAATTTTATGGGATGAAATAAATATCTTAACTACTAATAGATTTGTATTCCAAGTAAATGATGGGGGATTAAATCAGATAATGAAATAAAACATAGTATAATAACATCATGATTTAGTTGTATTATCTATTTTAGTATGGTTATTCTTCAAAACATTATTATGAATCCCTAATATTGACACATTCTACTCTATTTCAATACCAGCTATGCTGGTATGCACAACGTGAACATTTATATATTGACAATGCATGTTAATACCATTAATTATTCCATGAACCATTTAGAATCAATATAATATAAATAATTACTTCATAAAATCATAAATTAGAAATAATAATTTTTACTACTAAATATCCTTTAATTATTATCATAAATTGACAATTTATGCGCTTTTTATTGATGGAATCGTAATAAATTTTTTTTAGAATATCATTATTTTGGAATTATTCAAAATTCTTTGCATAGAAAATGTGAATTATCCAATGATTATATCCAAGGAGTGTCAAACTAGGTGTATAAAAAATACCATTTTTATCCACGAGGTGATAATCAAGTCAAATACCAATGTTCCCTTTTAAGAGATATTATTCATCAGTACCATTGTATTGGAGTCACATCCACTTATAGTATCTTGTATGGGATATAATTTCATGAAAACCCCCACAAAATCTATTCCATAATAAAAAATTAATACTTTATTACACAATTTTATGTATCCTAAATTTCAATTATATGGATATGTTCAATAATTTATGTTTTCTTAAATATAGTTATTAATGATTAAACATAAATTCCGCTGATAAGAAATATAACTCCTTAACTCTAGTATTATAGATCCAATTGTTTAATACATTACATTTTAATAAATACATTGGACCAAAATCAAAATGACTAATCAGTTCGGTACTCTTGGAGTTCGAGATATGTACATGATACCTATTTTAAATTTTTTTAAAATATATAACATAGTAATGGAATACATAATGATTCTTTAAACTCATTAAAATAATTCATCTTCATATCATGTGGAATGATCCAATGTAAGGGTCATATCAAATGATATTTAAGTTTTACATATATCTAAATATATTAGGATTAGATAATTTATAATTAATAAATATGGGTAAATAATAGAAAACACATGCCATTTAATCAATAACATGAGAATGAAATACATAAATGTATAATATCGAATAAAAAATTATCATGGATAATAGAAATTTAATTACATATGAAATAAATTATTAATATTAGATTATATAATATCAAAAAGAAGTATATCTATATAATTTATACGTTGTTCTAAAACTATATAAAACGATGGGTTGGTAATAAAAAACAATTAATTTTGCCAAATAATTTGTCTCATGGGATATATTTATTCATCATGGTTTATCTATAACCAATACCCACCCATAATTTCTTGTAAACTCAATTCATAATATTTTTAATTATCAACTTATTCATAAACCATATTCCATTTTAATAAATATTCATTATTAATAAACAAAACAAATATCAATATATCCCCAGTATATCAAATACTTATCAATGTATGTCATTGTATTTAGAGATGATATACAATTTAAAAAATAACTATATTCATGATAATGAATATTTACATTAATGATATATTAATGGTAAAATTTTCACAATAATGTGAATGTTTTATGAGATAGTTAAAGGCCAAAAAATTAATATGAGGAAGAATATAAACACTAGTTCATTATGAATATATATTCTATTATAAAGTAATTTACATTGGAATAATAAAAATAATTCAATAGAATTATAAAATATTATTTATTAAAAGTTTATTTTTAATAAATTAATAAAAATTAGAAGAAGTTATACTTCATAAAATTGTTCTCGTGGCGGGGAAGTCCATTAGTTTAATATCTAGTAAAATAATTTCTTTTTTACTATTTTTATAAAATGATGAAATAATCCCTTTTAAAAACATTATAAAGATTGTAATCATGAATTTTAACAACTAATTGATATCATAAATTATTAATAATACATCATTAGACTAATTAAAAAGAAAATTTTCAAAAAAATTATTACAAATATAGACATGGTGAAAAAAATATTTAATTAAAAGGAAATAAAATTTGGTTTTCTTTTAAACATTTCCTTTTAAGATTTTATTCTAAAGGTGATGAAAATTAGAAATAAATATATAAAATATATAATTTTCCACTGGTTTAGGGAGTTACTAGATATCATGAATGAAAAATGATAGAATAGAATCAATACCAATAAAATAAATCCCAAAATACAGAGATATTGGAAGATAACCTCTTATATATACTGAATGTTTAAAATTTCAACCCCATGAAAGAATATACTTATATTTTAAAATAAATATAAATGAATAAATTATTTTTCTTGTAAAATATATCAAAGGGGAAGTATATATACCACATACCAGTGAAAACATGCATAATTAGAAATTTTACACATTGGAATGGATATTGAGATCAAATCCCTTACCTCTCACTACCCTTTAGTTGAACATGATATAAAAACATATTTAATGGTTTTAATCATTTAAATAATCAATAACATAACAATATTAATATTAATTTTAGAATATATGATCCTCTTAAAACATCTTACAAACTTTTCATTTAAAATATTTCATTATAAATATAATTTATGTGTTAACTGCTTCAGTTTCAGAAGCATGTTTTTTCATAGAAGTTCCTATTATTATACATAATATATAGATCCATAATATAATAAGTAACAATAGGGTTATAAATATCAAATTTATTTATTATAAAACATTTTTTTACAATTAATATATTATTGACATGTAAAATTAATTATATCTTTTTATAGAGATAGTATGTTATACACACATGAACCATCGATAACGTAAAATTAATATGAGAATGGGTAAAGAGTTGTTTTATATATTTGTTTCATAGAAATAATATCATGGCATATGTATCTAATATATTCATTATTTTAGTCACTATTACTATCCATATGATTTGGTTATGTAAAAAATTACATCGATTTGTGAGGTCGTAGTCTTTTATACACATCAACAATGTATTTTAATTTCATTTGATTGTGATAGAGATGCATACATATTATTCCAAAATATAATAATATCACATAAAATTTGATACATTTTTTTCAATATATTTTACTTTTTATGACATAATTGAGGGTTACAAAAGAAGAAGTTAAAATAAGGATCTCAGTAAAGACAATTATAATTAATTTGAAGAACCACCATTGGATCTCTAATTATGGACTATTGAGGTAGAATTATAGAATTAAAATAATCTCTATAATGTGTATATGTTTTTTGGGAGATTTTTTTCAGGAATTTTATAGTTAAATTAGTTGATTTATGTGTATAATTGAGGGGATATTGGCTATTTATAATTTTTGAGGAGTGAAATTATTCTAAATACATAAAACAATTAAATAATGGAAGTCACTCTCTACCCATGTTACACCAAAATTGATAAATAAAATATTGTAGTGAATATAAGTTTTATTAAATCCTAAAAATTTGAAATGAATTATTTTTTAAACATATATATTTTTCCGAGTACATCGATGGTTACTCTCATTTTCTATAATAGTTTTCACCACGATAATTGGTTTTTTAACATGGTTAATTTATCTATTATAACTAAAGTAAATTGATACATATTTTATAAGTTATATCCAATAATTATAAATAATAAATATAACTTATCATATTTTAATACACAGTGTGGGGAAAATGAATTTTAGCACAAGAGCACACGATGCAAAAAACTTATTTTTATTCATAATTACGATAATTAATGGGGGATAACGGCTTTAGAAGAGAGCTCTCAGGATCGCTAGGGTTCTCTCCTCCTTCAGACAATGACCCTTTCTGCGACGGTTGGCTCCATTGGACGATGGCGCTTCGGATACGGCATCTGACTCGTTCTTCAGACGAATTCCCATCAACATCATCAGAGGTAGAGAGTTCCTAGCATCGGCATTCGCTTCATGACTACAGTGTCTGGGATGGCTTCGTGTGGAATTTCAGTGGGGGACGGGTCCAAGGCGCTGATCCAGGCTTCAGAGGCTCTCTCAGATCGTCTTTTGGCTTTCAGCAGAGCATGGAGGTGGGGTTCAGTTCTTCCTCTTCCTCGCCTAAATTTTTGCGGTGATTTCATTGGTCGAGGCAACGTGAAGTGCGGGATTGGGCCCACATGATTTTTTGGGATGTTGAATCCACTTCACCAGACGGTTCTCGGGATCTAGGGTTTTATCTCACGTGATACCTCTCATTTATTTCGGCGTCCTCAGTGTACCGTGTCCTACATGTGATGGTCATTGTAGATCTGGCTTCGATGGATCTAGATGTGTAGCGACACTTCAGTGCACCGAGGTGATGCAGTGGAGGCAGATCAATGATCATTCCATGGAGATGCGGGCCTTTGTTGGTCGCTGGGGGAGACATGAGTTTGTTGACTTTGGACTGGTTTTTTCTTATTGGTTTTTTTCATAAAATTTGGATTTGGATCAGACCTTGGATTTTTAATGGGTTTTTTCCCACATGGCCCTCGAGCCACTATATTTGATGTCCCTGTGCCAATACTAGGGGTTTTGTATGGGCTTTCGTGTTCCCCTTTTCCGTTAAAAGTTTTTGTGTTTCCTTTTCTATTCAATAAAGGCGTTCTCCACCAACTTTCCTATGAAAATTTATTTTGATTGATTTTAATAGTCATTATTCTTAATGATTAAGTAAAAAGTATAAACTAATTTTGATATTATTTATTGAATTATTTAATCTGTTTTATCATATTCAAATCATCAATTTTTTTGAATTACATTTAAAAACATATATGCAAATCTGGTTGAATTTGTTTTCATTAAATGAATTTTTCCAACATACGATGATCTCATATTAAAACTTGGTCTGGTAATAATCATTATATGGATATTAATTAAAACTTTTAGAAATATAATATAAAAATTTAAATTAAATAATTTTTCTATAAATATTATTCAAATTCATTAAAAATGAAATAAATTATGTCATTTTATAAAAAAACTTCAAAAAAATAACCCTTTACTTCTAAAAAGATCTTATATTTTATTCTATAATGATGATAATACATAAATTAGTAATTAAAAATATTGTAATAAATTATATTATATTTTTCTAAATAGTTATCTATACATTCTAATGAAAACATTCAAAATTTCCTTTTATGATTATTTTGAACTAGTTAAAAATTGAGATTCATCACATTAAACTGGAATTTTATTCTTAGAAATATTATATTTTTATTTATATTAAAGTTTCATTAAAATATAATGATGAATAACAAAAATTGAGTCTTAGATGTTATATTTAATGACCATAATTCCTCAAGGATTCTTCATCTAAATCATTACCCACATTCCTAAAGACATCATAGGATCTCATAAACACTTAATCTAAATCCTCTAGTTCATATACATTTTCAGCAACTAATTCATTCTCAAATTATATTAATTTAATTTTATTAGTTCCAAATTAGATTAATTTTTATTTTATTTTCTCATATGGATCTTAAAATGATTACATATTTTATAAAATTTATCATTATATGGTACCCATATTGTTGTCCACAAAATCCTATCTACAATCCTCCTTATCTAAGTTAAATAATTCATAAACATACATCAAAAATATGAATACATTTCATCTCACCATGGAATAGTATTATTATAATCCATCACGGGAGGGTCAATAATTATACCTACATACATTTTTTTCAACTCTTGTATATGACTCATAAGATATTTTCCCAATCTCATGATTACACTATTATGCGAGGAGTACTATAAGAACAAATACCATTTCATAAATTTTCAAAATCCCAATTTATTGTGTTAGATAAATCAATGAATATATTTTATCAATTTCCTTCATTCAACATCGAGTCCAATAAAATTTGGTCGCATTGATTTCTCGTCACAAGTATTATCCTAATGATTGTTTTCAATCACAAAATATGAATGAACAATTGTATAACAGATTAATAAATATTTATACTACCAGTTATGAGTTACCTATAATAATTTCAACAAATTTTCAATGAATATAAATCCTTTTCTACATTAAAATATTTTTACAGGAAATCATTTTTTTCACTCAACATGATCTGATCATGAAAATAATTATTCCATTAACCTATGATAAAATGGTATATCATTTCTAACAAACCACTATAGGATAAAATATTATTGAACCACATTACCAACCAAATACATTATTCACATTAATAATTAAACAACTATTTAATTTTTAGAACTACATGGAATGATTATGTATCAATGTCTTATATATTAGTGGAATTTCTCGGTACGTCTTTTAATTACATTGTAGGTTTTTCCTCTTTATGTGGAAAGAAAAAAAAAGAAGGATTCAACATCATAACTAAATCAATCATTTATGTGGTAAATTGTAATTATTCTGTAAAAATAAAGTTAATACATAGTTGATGATCCATGAAAGGGTCTTAGATTTTTAAAGGGTTTAATTTAAATTGATTTCAAATGGATTTCACTTCGTCTATTATAAATAAATAAATGAAATGATTTAAGTGATTTAATATAATTAAATAATAAAATTAGATACAAAGTCATTAATGTTCATGAATATAGGTACCTATACACAAGTTCTCTAAAATAATGTATAGAGAATCATGTTGTAATGAATAGTTTTCTATGTAAATAGATTCATGGATGTGATAACTGTGAAAGCAAGTTTAATAGAATAATGTTCAATAAATGAGGTCACATATATGTTATCCCTCATGGAATAAATTGTTCAATGGATTCAATATCTTCATGGAATATAAAGGAGAATATAATTATAAAATTAATACTTATTTTTACCATTCCTATGTATAAAAAATTATTCATCAAAAACTAGCACAATAAAAAAAAATAAAAAATAGTTATTAAATATTTTCTAAAATTATTTCCTGAAATAATCTAGAGTACTAATTCAATATTGAAAAAAAAATAAAATAAATGATCAAGAATACATTATCAATATTAATTTAATAAATATATATATATATCTCTCAACAATATTTTTTTTCAATATATCTTCAATATCAAATTATATACTAATAAAATAAATAATAATATCTTATTTTTAAAAATTGATTTATAAACAATTGAGTTTTATGTCAATATACATTATATTAGAATGTGGAATAGGTTATTAGATAAATTCATTGCATTGTTAATGTAACAATTTATCGGGACATGTCTGAATTCAAATTTATAATCTTGCAATATATATTTCATCTATAGAATTTACGAACAGATTCATCATAAAACTATGTATTCAGAGTCAAAATTTGACACATCAACAAAATCATTCTTTTTAAAACAATATGATATTAGTGAAAGTATGAATAAATGATTTATGCCTCATATTCATTTCAAAGTAAATTATTATTGTGAATTTGATCACAAACGTATAAAATTAATCAAATGGTATTCCAACTATATGTTAAAAATAATAATCACAAAATTATATATCTATAAATATTTTTTAATAGTTTCCATAAAATAGAGAAATTATATATTATATATGGTACTCATGGAGTAATCACTAATTTTAGTGAAATCCATTCTAATAGGGTTTAAAATAACATATCAATAATTTATTTGATTTAAAATAATTTCATCAGTGTTTGAAAAGTATGAAAACCAAAAATTTATTTTCATTCTCTAAAAAAACTCATTTCAAAATAATTTTTACAATCATATATAATTAAATAAATAATTAATATTACTTTGAATTAAAACATATTTCATCACCATATATTTTATTAACAATACAAAAACTTCAATTCTTTTGTTAAATAGTGTAGGATCATCCAATGCTATTGAAAATCCATATTATTTAGAAAGACATAATCCTATCATAAAACTAAGTTAGATATTTTTAATACATAAGTTTATATTGATCAATTGAAATTATGATATGAAAAATGGGGGTTTGAAAATATAATTGTTTGTTTATAATGAAAAAATATTTTAATAATTGAATGTACCTTCTTAAAATTTTTCCACATAGTTTAAAAAACCTAAAATAAAAATATAAACACAATAGTAACTAAATAAATTATGTATGAATAAAATAAGATGTATTTATAGAAGTAAAGTAATCTATACTGTAAAAATAATATCTTGACCTTTGGAATTGTAATATCACCCTTATCAAAAGTAAACTAACCAAAAGAATATTAATCTCACCCAATAATATATAAATAAAATTTAGTCAAATTATAAATGAATGATTAATATAATTATATCATAGTATGATTAAATAAATGTTTTAAACATTATTAATGATGTGTTATTATTATTATAAATCATTTATTTTTAATACAATTTTTAGATAAATTTAATAATTTTTTTAAAAAATATTTTTGTTCAATTTATTCATAAATTTATATTTTCTTTTCTTATGACTGTAAGATAATTTTATGAGACCATGATTGATTTTAAACTTCATTTTAAATCATTTATATATTAAAAATTGGTATTTTTGAAATAGTTGATAATATTAAAT